>JAHWFP010258333.1:10723-57828 GCA_023313725.1 Lithobius niger | reverse complement strand
TTAACCGTATATAACGACTACACTTTTAGCATGGGGATGTATTAGCGTGACGTCACCACCGTGCATTAAGAACTATTATATAATTTATAACTAACCGTACCCCTGCTGGTTACTGCATACGTGAGCGAAACACTTTATTGGGCAAAATGAAACGAAAACCGTCCTTTGATAAGCCTAAAAAATGTGTGACCCTCCAGGCTTAAAAAAAAATCCATGACTCCCCCCCCCCTCCCCCGGAGCATTAAACAACTTTATTGTAGCACGTGAAAGTACATGTGATCAACAAAGTCCGTGGATAAAAATTGATTGTTCCACAAAGGCCGAAGTTTAGGCACTGGGCCCAGTCTTATATCGAACCCGAAACATACAATTACAATGTCAGCAGACAATAGCAAAAACTAAAGTGAACAAGAAAATGTGATTGCGGGGGTGGGGGGGGGGGGGAGGATGGGGGGACAGGGGAAAAATGAAAGAGAACGGAAGTAGAAGGGATGGAAGGGATGGTGACCAAGTTATGAATTAAACAAGTGACGGAATAATTGAGCTTCCAACACTAGAACAAGATTTAATGACTTCGGGCAAATCATTCCATAACTTCATGCTCTGAACCAGAAACGACGTATGGTATTTAGTAGTGCAACCGCGAGGGGGAGTGAAGGGGTGGCCTGATTAAATCTTGTTGGGTAACTGTGATCTGCCAGTGCAGAATTAAATAAGGTAAACAAATAGATGGTTCTTTGTGATTTAGAGACTTGTACACAATTGTGAGAGAATGCCAAGAGCGTCTCTGAGCCAAATAGACACGCGCACACAAACGTGTCGTCTTTCTTAATTGCACCCAAACTTGGACTATTTGTATTAGGCACTCGTATGCATAAAGTTTTGATGAGAAGTATAATTTGGATTTAATTTGCTTATTAAAAGTTCTAAACCAATCTAAAACCTTATACTTAAAAGAAACTAATTTATTAATATAATTATTAAATCGTATTTCACAGCAGGGAATTTCCGAGATATTCCGCAATCGTCAGCATAGCTTTTCCTTGGGTTTTAGGTCATTAGGAGTAATTTGGTGTAATTTGTTAAGACTGAAATCATCCGACCGGCCGTGCTTTGGCTCAGATTGAAAACTTAAAAGAGAGTTGGGGAGGGGGGTGAAAAAACATCGGCGCGACAGTGAGTTTTTTTTTCTTTCATAAAGTTGCTAACGAGAAGCAATTTTTTTAAACGATGCTTGCTTCCTGACACATGATATTGACATAGAGAAGCTGAATGAAGAAATCTCCCTAATGGTGTTATTAGCTTGTCTTTGGATCATTTCCTTTAATTATCATTAAAACAAAAATCTTTTAAAAGCAGAAATACAAAATAGCAAAACTTTGACCTTTTGACTAATTTCCTTTCTTTCTTTAATGAAATCAGCTTAATGAAAACTTGAAATGAAGTCGGCTTCAAACAAAACTTGTTTAAGATTCCCGCCAAGCTTTTCGGCCATTTTAAGTGGTAATGTCAAACGCCAAGCTCTTTTGCCAAGTTAATCCCTCCGAAGGTTAAATAAAAAAATCTTTAAATTGCTTAATGCCCAATTTGCAGGTATTTCATGTAAATTTTGAAGCCTTAGTCGGCGAGAAATCTTGGCGAAAGAGCTTGGCATTTAGTATTATGACTTCAGACGGCCGAAAAGCTTGGCGAAAATCCTTAACAAGTTTTGTTTGAGGAGATGGTAATTATAACAAAACTGATTTAATCACTAGGGATGTGGTAATGATTTGAAAGGGGCGCAAGCCTACTAACACCAATCCTGGTAAAGTTAGAGGTTTAGAGGTTGTGAAGCCTGAGTAAATGTATTGGGATTACATTTATTGAGCGGCGACGTGTTCAGGTCTTTTTAGTAACCAGCTAAGTAATGCTGAATACGTCAGAAGATGGCGGCGTTGTTACTGAAATGACTTCCTCTGAAAAGGAATTCCTTGCTCACCCGTACCTACACTCAGTTCTTGCGAACGGGAGTGACAATTTCATGGAATGTCGTCGGGTAGAGAGTAGGTTACAATAATCAAAAAGGGGAAGGTCAACTTTTTCGAAACCGCGTAGAATCCGAAAGGTATAAGGATCAATTCTGATTTCAACTGCGTAATCTCATATTTTTGGTCCAAGTTGATAAAATCCATTTTTTTTTATTAGCGCTTACGAAATGTAAAGCCGAAAATCCAGTTTAATGTTCCCTCTTCTTTTTTTTTCTTTAGTAAGTTTCTGCTAGAAGATTTACCTACCTGTGTCTTAGTCTTTGTCGAGCAGTTGTCGTTTTTACTTAGGGGAGCCAAACTCAAACCGGGTTATCAAGAACTTTGGCGATAGAAAAAGCAACAATTCTTCAGTTATCGTTGAATCTTGATGGACGACATACTAGCGTGTGTCTTAATTCGCGTGTCTCAGCAAAAATTGGACCGGTTCAGAACACTTTCGTACTGCAGAAACCTCCTCTTTAAACACGTTAGGAAAAGAATTATAAGTTCAGCTGATAGCACTAGAAGTCGCCGGGGGTTCAACTTCTGAAATTCTGATCACTCCATGGTCTAGAAAAAAAAAATCATGTCTCACATTTTGGTCTAATTTGGTCTTGCAACATAAGATAAGATAAGAAAATATACACCGAAAAAAGCAAAAGGTTATAAACACGGAAAAATCGTAACAAAGTTATTACTCGTCACGAAGATTTAAAAGAAAGTGTGCTCGCCATACAGAATCTTGAACTGTGCTACATTGGGTGCAGGCAGGACCGCAATTGGGGGTGGTGCACCCGTGCCCAGTAGGCAGGGGACCCAGAATTCATGAGTCGGGGCCCAAGTGAGACAAAATTCACTATATTTTCGTCGGGGTTGGGAGTCACTTTGCCCTTAAATTTGTTTATTTATTGAGGAGGGGCCCAATATTTCGTCCTTGCACCCCACCTTGAAAAAAGCTAGTTGCGGCATTGGGTGCACGACCAATGGTTGTAGGTCAGTTGTTCCAAATGTTGATTGTTCTGGAGGAGAAACAGATTTGCCGTGTCAGAAAGTGAAGTCTTGGTTTTCTGAGATTCATGTTGTGACCCCTCAGATTAGTGATTGGACTGAATTAAAAAAAGTAAGTGACTAGAATGCCATCTTTCCGTGCAAAGTCTTTGGATCATGAGAAGAGTCTCTAAGTCGGCGATTTATGAGAGTAAAAATAAGCTGTAAATGTTGGCAACGTTCTTCATATTCAAGACGCCGCCACAGTTCGGACTAAGTCGTGTAATGAGCAATTGGACAGATTCAATTTTACGGATGTCAAGTTCATAAATGGGACTCCAGACTTAGACACGAGCATTGTATCTTGATTTCATTAGATCTAAAGTTGAGCATTCTTTAGGTGTAATGAAAGCAAGGTTCAGTTTTTTGGTAGTTTCAAGATCCCAGTGTGTAAAAACTTTCTTTAACGTGAAAAAAGACCTTTTGGCTTCTCTGGTGACGCGATAGACATGTTGATGGCATTTGAGTTTTTCATCAAGGAAGCCGAGACCTCTGACATCATCTTGTTCAGTATCGTGGTTGACAAAAAAAATGGTCGAAAATCAGTGTTTTGGATAAAGCCACAGCCACCCTTGGTGTTCTTATTTTAAACTCAACTACTCCACATCGTCAGGGAAGTTGTTTTGTAGTAGCTTGTAACCCTGGTAGCATGGCAAAGGACAGCTTGCACTCATCGCGCACCCGTCGATAGATTCCATTATCCGGATTGCAGAATCGCAACTCGCGAACTGTTTACATGTGGCATTGCTGTCGATGATGAAGATGCTGACAGTGCTCTCAGGCCTACGGTATTAATAATGTAGATAGGTTCGATACGTGAAAAGACCGTCAGCATGAATAATAGGCATCTGACCCTAGGTAGAAAAGCAAAAAAAAAAATAAAATAGGAAAAACAAACTGGAAATGGCTCTTTATTGTCGGTGATCAATATTACATTCGTACAAACGACGAACTTAGTTCCTAAAGGTATTTGTGTTTACTTACCTTACTCATTTTTTGGTATCGAACTTTTTTTTCTCCGCATCGTCGTGTTTGCTGTCATGTTTTCCAACTTTCTCCGCGAGACCTTAAGTGCTTTTTTTGCGGTCCTTTTCCTCCTTAAGTCGTTTTACCACTCTCTTCTGCACGCGTATGCCTTTCTATTTTTTATGAACTCTTCTTTTAGAGGTCTGTTGATGTTTACAGTACTTTCCGTTTTTTTTTTCTTTCCTTTTTTTTACTATGGGGTGGCTCTTTAACGACGTGCGTGTGTGTTACTTCATGTGTGTGATTGGTACGTATGTGGGTCACCAGTAACAAACATGGCCAACACTGCGTTTTTATTTCTTTTTTGCAGACTCTTTTCTTGTTTATGTTTGGAAAGCAACTACGCCGTTAACTGGCGGAGGTGATGAATGAATTTGTTATGTTTTTTTCTTTTGGTTTTTCCTGTGGTGAACTGTTGTTTAAAATGAAACACACTTGTTCTATCTTCGCGTGCAAGATAAAATTGCGTTTGTAACCATTACATACCTTCCCCTGGCAAGTCTAACCTTGGTGGTACGGCAGTCGTAACCCTTCACCTTTTCCCTCTACCACCGTTTATCTGACGCCCCCCCCCTCCCCACATACCCCCATTGTGTGATCTGATTTTCCCCCTGCAGCCTCTTCGCTCCTCCCTGTTCCCCCTCGACCCCCCCCCCCCGCATTCCCTGCATATTGTGTGGTCTAAATCCAACCCCTGGTGGTTGATCTCCATGGGGAATGTAGCGTTTTCAATGGATGGCACCACTCTTATTCTCCGTGTGGCTGAATTGCCTGTTTCTCCGTTTTGATACCAAGCTCGATAAGCTCGCAACTGCAATCGTGCACGCAGTGATTGTTACTCAACCAACTTTGAAACTCTTCAGCTCTGCTCTAATAGCCAGTATCATTGAAGCAATGATTGTTACAGGGTACATCCGTTCACAATGTCTACCAATCGCTCTTTTGTTTGCTACCGTGCCTAAAATGGACCTACTCCCGTGTCAAGAATGAACCTGCTCGCCCTCTTTCATTATAGCACACGATGAATTTGCTGGTCATGATCCCTGATTAACACTGGCGAGCCAGTATTAGTAAGGGTCGACCTAGGACCCTTGTGTTAAACTCTCAACTTTGAGAGCTTATAACTCCGTCAAAAGTAAACATATTTAAACCAAATTTGGATCTAGCATTGACTAGCCAAGGCTTGCCTGCAATCCAAAAATTGTGAAATTCGGTCTGGCCAAACCCGAGATACAGAGAGGGGCCAAATAGACAAACTTCTTGTTCTTGTTGTGGGGATGTACCTTTCGTCTGTCCTCTCTACAGATCAAACTATTTGTCCTATAAAGCTGGTTCTTAGCTCGTTTTACAGGTATTGCTCCGTAGATGTGTCCTTTCCATAAGGCCTTTTCTAATTGGTCAAGTGGTTCAGGGGTTACGGAGCTCTAAATGACCAGATTGATTGTTTTACATTGTTTTACACATTGTTATTATGCAACAATGCCAATTAGTAAACACCAGCTGCAAAACGTAGACTGAAGATTAAAGGATTTGTTTCTACTAGTTGGACCCGTGCATGCTGCACGATGATTGAATATCCTGAACTCAGCTTTTGAATATCCTGAACTCAGCTTTTGAATATCCTGAACTCAGCTTCTCCCAGTGTTTTGTCGTGTTGGGAAAGTAACTGACGGTGTTAATTCCCCCCCCCCCCTCCCGCACACCTCTACCCGCTTCCGTGCCCCTAACACCCCCCACACCGAACTGCACCCCCTGCTAGACTCTCCCAGTGTGGGAGAGAAGCTGGGTCTGTATCTCCCCGGCACCTTAGATGTTTGGGCTTTGGTTTTAATGTATCTGCCTACATTGTCGTTATAATTTGTTGCAATTATATATGAACGGTCGCGCACGCAATTATTGTTGTTGCTTGCTTTGAAACAATTCAGCTCAGCTCGCCTAAATCTACGAAGCAAATAGACTATTTTATCGTTAATAGCTGCTAAACGTAGCTTAGTTGGTTTAAAACTATACGGGTTTAGCTGAAACACGGGGTGTTTCATTTTACCCGTTTCATTTTACCCGTTAAGTATGAACAGTTTTAGATGAAAGTTTGAAATGCCTATACACGTGCACCAAGAATTGTTATGTACCGTAGCAAAGACATCCCACGTGCACGAAGAATGAAAAACACGTTACTTTTAATGGTAACGGTAAACTCTAATTGTTGGCTGCTGCTGCTGTTGATCCTTGAGAGCTTACGGTATTAATATAGTAGATTGTAATACTAGCTATAGCCAGGTTAGTAAGTCTACTGTCAGCCTACGGTCTCTGTGTGAAACTCTCAGCTTTGACCGTCAACTGCACTGTTTTACAGTTTAGCTGCAATTCTAAAAGTAACACGAATTAGTAAACAAAACGGAACATTAAATGTTTAGAGTAAGGGTCTAAAAGTCAAAACCTAGAAGGAACTCGGACAAGCTTTGACATTCACGGTCTAGGTGTAAATGTTTGTCAGTAAGAGGCTGGTAACGATTAGACCCTTATTACCCGATGGCCAGCAATAAATACATTTTGACGAAATCCTGGAAATCCTCCTACAAAGACCCATGTGATGATCCAATGGTAGTACGTATACGTTTCCTGCTTTGCTTTATGTTGAAAATTATTTTTCGATTTAGTAACATGACAGCATATTCGCAGCAGAAAGTATTGTTGTTCATCCTCTACCGTAAATCGCTGAAATATAATAAAAAAATTCTAAAGCATCAAAAGACAAAATGCCAAACTTCACAAGAAATTGTGTTTTAAAGTTCCTTAACAATATTCTAATACGAACAAAGAAAACCTGCTACAACCGTTCATACACGGTCTGTCCAAATAGAATAGAACTAAGGTAACCACCGGGTAGTAAAGGTCTAATCCTTATCACCAGCCTCTTGCTGACACAAATTTACACCTCGACCCTGACTGTCAAAGCTTGTCCGTGTTTCCTCTAGGTTTTGACTTTTAGACCCTTAATCTAAACATTTAACATTCCGTTTTGTTTATTAATATAGTCTGATCCCAAATGATGCACCCTCACTAGCCAAACATTAATATATATATATATATATATGGATGGCCACTGGCGGCCAACAGTGTTGGAGTGTATTATCTATCAAAACAAGGATTCCTGGCAAGCTCTTTGACCAAAAATGAGGAATAAACCGAACGGAAAGCCAAATTGGTGCTTTCACCGAGTTAATCCCACCGAGTAATACTGCGAAAGTTAAATGGAAATGTACAAATTTCTTACTATTCAATTTTCAAGTATTTCATTTAACGTTTGATTAACTTGTCGAACGAGCTTGGCGTTTGATATCACGACTTCAAACGACCAAAGAGCTTGGCGGCAATCCTTAACAAGTTACGTTTTCGGAAGATATCACATCTGTTTGGTGCAAATTGACAAGGTTCAATTTTTTTTTTAGCAACTTGATGAAAAGACGAATATCCAGTTTAACGGTTCTTTTTCTCTTTGCCTTTAGTGGGTTTCCATTGGTAGGTTTATGGCATGTTAGTCTTTGGCGAGAAGTCCACCAAAATCGCATTATTTAGCAATGGGGAAAGCAACAATTTTTAATTCGTGTCATTGTCGTGCTGAGTACCCACGTCTTCGTGTTCATTGTTGTAAACAAAATGTTGCTCATTGTTTGGGCTTTAGCTCCCTATACAAACAAGCAATAACACGAAAATGTTTAACTCTGCCCTTAAAATAGTGCTGACATTTGAATTTATGTTTCGTGTAATCCCCAAACCATCAAAAGCACGTCCCACGGTTAAACTATCGCTAGTTGCAAAAATATCAACTTTATGAGCCGTATGGAAGTATTTATTTCCGTGAAATTAGCTAGATAATAGCTAGTAAGTAATTGAATTAAAAGTAACCTACTTACTAGCTACTATATAACTAGCTAATATCACAAAAGTAATTTTTCCATGCGGCGCATAAAGTTGATATTTTGCAGCTAGCGTATCACCATAATAGTAATACGCACCTTTTTTTCAACAAGAAACCGTTAAGCTGTGACTTAAATGAATACGGATGTAAACCTATTTACGTTGCCTTTTGGACTCAAATGTCAGAGTGCCTTAGCGGGGTATTGAACCCACGACGTTTGGAACCAAACGTGCAAGTCGTACCGCTGAGCCATACGGACGTAGGACTGGCGTCTTTGGTTTTAAAGGTCGTTGGTTCAATTCACCGCTCAGGCAGTCTGACATTTAGTCCAAAAGGCAACGTAAATAGGTTTGCATCCGTATTTATTTAATCCC
The DNA here is from genome assembly GCA_023313725.1 of Lithobius niger. Taxonomy (NCBI): domain Eukaryota; kingdom Metazoa; phylum Arthropoda; class Chilopoda; order Lithobiomorpha; family Lithobiidae; genus Lithobius; species Lithobius niger. The sequence goes on along the minus strand of JAHWFP010258333.1, from coordinate 49,456 downwards.
TCTCGAACCCATTTACTTTCCATCCTGTTTAAACAGTGACCTTTATGCTGTCAGCAGGCGACCAAAGTCTCCCGACGAAACGAAGTGTTAACCTTTTCTGTCGCATCGTTATTTTTCCTCAGTGCCTGAAAACGGCCGAACCGCCTTAGCTGTAAAAGACGAGAGTGTTAGTGGTCGCCATGCTCATTTATATTTTATCTGAATAGGACGGACATTTAATGTTATCACTGCATCTACGCTGACCACAGCGAGGGTTGTGGTTAACTTTCATGTCCGCTCCGGGCGGTTTCAGTAACCTTTCAGTGGTGTCTTGTTAGTTATTTATTGTTTGTAGTGGTACAGTAGTTTGGATGAGATGCCATGAGTGCAGGCGTTTGATCAAATAGTTGAAAGAAACATGATGTTGACTCCAACTGTCTAAGTTTGTCTGTTCACATACTGCGCAGTTTCAGCGGGAACAAAGCACGATAAATTCCCCCGAATCGTCAGAGCGGGATGCCAGCTCAGCGTCAGCACAGCACGCAGCGCCCAATGACAAAAGTTTCTGAGTGTTGTTTAACGGGGAGTATAACACCGTTTGGGGAACCCATGACTAATAATAATCAATCCAATGGATGATCGCTATACCTGCTGTGTTAAGTCGAAGCGTGTTGAGGGTATGGTAGTTGGGAGGCCTTGCAATCTGCATTGTGAGCTTTGAGGTTGTCTGAATGACGTGGTTTTGTTTGTTTAAGGTTTTTAACGGAGTAGGTAGTCGAGAAGCTGAACTTATTGCCATAATACTTTTGTAATTTTCATTGTTTAAAAGTTTCGTTTAAGCTCAATGAAGAATTAATCAATCTAATCGCGTAACGGGAGAGTTGTATCAATGTCTCAAATAAGTAAACTTCGTTAGACATTGTTGTGGTAATTGTTCGTGCTCATTTCAACAAAAGTATACACTTTTCACTTATTAGGAGTTGATTGTTGCAAAAGTATACATGTGAACTTGTTTTTCACATTGTTGTGCTAACTGATTTAACGCTATTACAACAGTCAAATCCCAATAAGTTAAAAGTGAATACCGGAACAATGAAAAGTGAAAAAACACCCAAATCGACGAAAGATGCTTCAACAATGAATGGCGCCAATTTCGTGAAGGGGTGCAAGCAAACCATTGTTGGTACAAAGATTCAGCACACGCCTTCATGATTGTTGCAACTTATAGCGAAAAACGGCATGACATTGTTAAAGAATTATATAAAAACCTATTTAGGGTTGTTAATAAATCAGTTAATGCAACACTTTTTTCAAAAATTGGCCGGTGTAATTAGCGACTTAGAGGAGAGTTTTTATGGAAATGGAGTCTTCGGAGTTAGAAAATAGCCTCGGCAGCCTCGGACGATTTACTGACTCCTTGGACAGCATCCTATAAAAGCTATTCTCCAAATCGCTTACATTGTTGCAAAAGTGTGGCAATAGCGATGGGATTTCTCCAGTTAAATTGTTCTTCTCATCGTTGTGGGACAGATAACTCAGTTTGGGTTCGTGTTCCCTTAAACAAACCAACCAATTTGTTGTAATGAGGATGAGTATGTTATGTTTTTCTACGTAAAGGTTTACGCTTCTTGTTCTATGAAGTTCCCATTAAAGAAGATTCAGCACCCTCGAACAAAGTGCAACTGACAAGAAGAATTGTTTTCTGTTGGATTTACGAGGATTCTTTCATTTCTTAAAGTTTTGAAGCGATAGGATTATCATTCCAGTCATTTATTACACATTGTTAAATTTGTCGAGCATTAAACCAAAACCTCCTATCTGCTAGCTGTAGTTGATGCATGGCTGTAAAGAGGGGTGAAGGTAAAAATAGAAATAATTTTTTTTTTTTTTATAGTTGATCTCGTATTAATTTTGTGGCAAGAATCAGCAGTATTATACGGCCCTTCCTTGGACCTGAATTCACTTCACGCTTAGGTAACTGACAAATTACTGTAATTTAGAGTAATTAATTACAAATCTATTGTATTTTGTAACTAATGAAAAAAAGTAGTAAAGTAATTGCAATTGCAGTGTTAATTCGTAGTCAAATAATTGCATCTCTTTGAAATTACATTTTTTCCAAGCAATTTTAAGTTTAAAATATGTATAAATAATAAAAATACTGCTTATTTCCTTTTAAAATATTGCCTATTGTACCTTCATAGTATAATTCGTAACACCGATCGAAGCAGAATCAGAATCAGAGTTCACTGTGTGCGTACCCTTAAGTGGTTTTTCTGTTTAATTTTCAAAAGTGTTAAAGGATTTTTTGAGACACCCTGTGGGGTTGACTTTTCAAAAGACGCCGCCATGCCGGCATGAAATTGCATTTTCTATTTGTCGTACATTCTGGAACTGTTTCTCCCAGCCAATCACCGCTGGCAATCTAGATTGTTAAACGCAATGTCTACGATAACAAATAGACGATAAAGCGCGGATCTTTGAAGCAATTTGAGTCTTAATAAAATGTTAAAAGAATGAATTAAAAATTTAGGGTAATAAATAATTCTATATTGTCCTCTTGTGTGCATTGACGTGGGTTCTTTGAAGCCCAATGAGTCAAAGAACACGAAGTTCGTAGAAATTTCATTTAAAATAAATTTAATTTGCCAAAGGACTCGTGTAGCTGAGGGCTTACAACGATAAAGGCCTTTGTTTCTCGATCTTTCAAGAGAAAATTGTACGAAGACTCAATGAATAGATATGTAGTTACTTAGTTTGAATTCACGTTGGTTTTATATAGAATTAAAATGGTAACGCTACATTATTACAATTAAATTTTGGCAACTCGTAAAATGAATTAGAACATTAGATATTTACGATAACGTTTAACTGAAATGAGTTAAAAACAAGAAAAGATGACAAGATTTGAAAGATTTGGCACTGCAGTGTCACCACTTGTAGTGCTACATATGGAATTATCAGTCATTAACATCCCGATTGTGTTTATTAAATCGATAATTTGTTTGTTTCAGCACGAAACTCCATTTCATATTTAATTTCCCGAGACCGAAGCTTCACGGAAATTTGCTGAAAATGACTTGTAGCTAAAACGTACAAATTATAGATTTCATCAAAGCACCAGTCACTAAGTGTGAGAATTTGGTTCATTTTTTTCTGCAAGACGATCCTTACTTGATTCGGCATCACATTTTATTTACGAAGTATTAACAGTCAATGTTTAACAGAAAATGTCGAGTATATACTAACCCCTTCAATGTTTATGATGTTTTCGATGATTACGATGTTTACGATTTCACAATGTGTAGAATGTACGATGTTTTTCTATATTTGGTGTAGTGATACCAGCCCCCCCCCCCATCGCATCTCGTCATCCAACCTATAATTTCGTTTGCTTCAGCGTTGGTATGTCGCATTTAGTAGACCAAAACCTCATTTTTATGCGGATGATTTGTCAAGTTAAACGTATCCTGACAAAAAGCATCTTCGTGTTTCCGTAAAAGTCCTACGATTTTTTTTGTCTCCGGGTCACTAGGTCATTTGGGTCACCAGATCTTGGGTTATTTGGGTCACCGGATCTTGGGTCATCCAGTTTCGGCATAAAGACGCCTTAGCCAAGCTGCCACAACCGCTGTAAATACGAGGATACAAATAAATGAATTTGTTTGGCTTAGAGCTATTGTTTCGTTATGTTTCATCATTTCCACAGTAACGGCGAAATTGCATTTGGAGAGCTTCTTTTAAATAGAATTTCTTTAAATTGAATTTTTGTTGTTTCGTTTTGTCTTTTGTTCAAAACGACGCGCGATGGCTCTGTGTTCTGACGTGAGTATCACGTGACTCAGCTAAACCAACCACGTTGTCAAACGGCTTCTTGTTTTCCTTTGTTGCTGGCTGACTCATTTTGACGTCATGGCACAATGCTCTACCGCGTTATTTATGCACTGTTTGTGCGCAAAACTGGAAATTCAACGGGCGTATCAGTAAGCCCAATAGGATTAGGCTTATCGTAATGTTGTTTGTGCCCTTCCATTAGGTATTCCGCAAACCTAACGGGTTTTATCAACACGGCACGAATGAGCGTCGGAAACGGAATTTTATTATTTTTGTCTTTGTTTCTCTTTGTGGTTTTTGAGCTTTGTTTTTCTTCACAACGGAAAGCCCTACGGTCGTTGTCGATGCCTCCTCCCGACTGAGTTCCCGTTTCCCGATGGTAAGAATTGTAGGGATAAGGTGCGCTATACGGGTGTGTGTACGCTAATTAGCGTCGCTCAAACACAGAACGTGTCTGCGTTATTCTTAAAGGAATGGAGTGAAAAGCACGGTAACAGATTATGTGAAGGCAAACCAAGCAGTGCTACATAAAAATACAAACAAAATACAAACTCGACTCTTTTGCCAGGCATATTGTATAACCAACATAACGAATGCATCACAACTATGAAACACGTGACCCCGATTTGCATACACCTTGCTTTGCGACGTGGCATCTAACGGAGCAGGTGGGTCGTTGCTTTTCGGCTGCCATTTCTGCCTCTTTTGAGGGGAGAAATTGGTGGTTTTTATCCGTTTTAAATGACTGTTTTATGCTTTTAATATAGGTTGACTTAGTGGGGAGGGGGAGATGAGGCTTAATGGCGCGTCGACAGCTTGGTCATTAGCGCCAACCTCAGTCACAGTGCAGTGGTCCGGGTTGCCACTGCACCACACATTACAGAAATATTATTCAAACCCCTAATCTAAATCTTGTCATACATCTGTACCTCCTGCGTTGACTTAGTGGCTTTTGCCATGCTTTAATTTTGATTTTATTGCTAACCTGAAGACGAAAATTGATAATTAACGAAACGTTGTTTGTATTTTTATGTAGCACTGCTTGGTTTGCCTTCACATAATTATTCTTAAAGGCGCCTGTTCGCCATTTTGATAGCGTTGCCCATATTCTAAATACAGCATCCTCGTTCCAGATTCTCCGTCATCCTATAGGCTGATGTGGGTCACGTGATCTCGTTTTAGGTATGAAAAATATTTTCCTTCTATTGCTTAAAGATTCCACGGTGCTGCGTCTAGGAGCTGAACAGGTGAAAAGGCGCCGTTAAGGGGCGGTGCTTTGTGGAAATAAACCTAATGGTAGATGCTGAGCGTGGCTGGAGCAATATATATATATTAATTTATGTTTGACAAAAAATTTAGAAGTAATGATGGGCAAGTACAAAATCTAAGTCCCTTTCAGTACGACTGGGAGAATAATCTTTGGAAATATACCACTGCAGAAACACTTGCTTTAAAATAAAGACACATTTTGGAAAAACCTATAGGAAACGTTTTTAGAATTTTTAGCTGAATAAAATAAAAATGGTTTTAACAATAGCGTTGTTTCAGATGAAACCGTAGAGAATATTTGCGTTCTATTTGCAACACTATGTAAACCTGCGTATATATGTTTTAAACACTTCCGTGCAAATACTTAGATTTTAAACACTTATTCAAATGTTATGGACAGAAGAAAACGTAAATAAATAAATAAAACGGGTCATGCAGTGAAGCAAATTTGAGCAAGCTGCTTCATGCCAACATGTTTTGCTTATTTGTCGAAGTTGAATCGTTTAGACATAAGGGCTCGTTTACCGAACGATTGGACTTTAGATTCCAGCAGCTAGAATTTAATCGCGATGGCGAAGGTGTCGTTGCCATGGTAGAAACACTACCTGGCTTATCTAAATCCGACGTCGTTTGAGTTATGCTTATAATCCGTTACAATAAGATACAGACTCACTCCTAATGAAACAATTTTCCTATTCTCTTCTGAACTCGCATTATTGACTGTATTCGTTGCGAGCCGGCAGAGCTAAAACCGCCGCCATTTTGGAATTTCGAATGATTTGTAGCTTCTAGCTGCGAGAACGCAAATGCGAGTTGATGCATAAACGCACCCTATAACAAGTGTATCTACTATTTTTTTTGTGGTGGGGGGGGGGGGAGTACTGATATTGTTCAACCAAACCCTACATCTTTCAAGTCCACACTGGTGGTCTAAGACGCTCGGGCAAACAGTGATAAACGGAATGACCGTGAACAAGGGCAGCAAGGTCATTTGTGACATCGTTGAAGTGGTCGGCTTCATATACCAATGTTCAGTCATGTTCAACTTGTCTTTACGGTCCTGCATTTTATATTGAGGGACCCAGACTTTTCAATCGTGTTTTTTGCCTTACTCAAAATAAATGTAAAGGCTTGATACATAAAACGACACCTGAAAGCGATCGCGTCACTGGTTTCAATAGTAAAAGACCTCTGATATATAACTTCAAACAATAATCTGGATTTGAGTTACACTAACTAAGTAGTACACCGTTTAGTTTTTTTTAATTAATTTTTTTTTTATCATTCTCCATCCCCTTCGTGGTTCCGCATTACGTTTTCTGGTTTTGGGTCGTGCTTACTAGTTCCAAACCCACCTAGTTTTACAGACCATCTCCCAATTGAGTTGCAATTTCCAGATAGTAAGTATAGAGCGCAGTGGTTGCGGAGATACGGTTGTGTACGGATGGGCGCGTGGCCCGATAGGTGGCTATAAAAGGTGATACAACCTCAAAAGACGGCAAGTGAGGTTGGCGCCACCGAAGCGGAAAACAAAGATGTAGGAACTCCGTTTTACTATATCGCCGCTTGTTCAAGCGCCTTCTCCATCGCCTTTTATAGCAAGCAAGACCCTTGTGATACGCCGCTGTGTCTGGAAATAATGGCGACATATACAGCTTGGTGGTCGAGGTCAGGGATGTGGCAGAGGTTGGGGGGAGGGTGGGGGGGGGGACGGAGAAAGTCCGCTGGAGAAAAAAAGTGGTGTGCGCGCGGTCGTCAAGGCAGTTGACTGGCAGAAAATCGTAAAAATTGTTCACGTACATGTTTGTCTGCCCTTAGGCGGCAGGCACCACCTTACACGTGCCTGTGACGTGACGTGTAGAAATTCGTGGCACGTGATAAAAAAATAAAAGAAAAAGAAAAAATCCAGCAAAATAACAGCAAAAGGGTAAAGGAGTTAAGTCGTCTCCCTTAAGAAAAACAAGAACGTGAAATGGCGCAGTGGCGTTGGGACACCGGATCCGGGGTAGGGGTGGGGGCGGAGAGGATGGACCACACCCTCCCCCACCACCACCCCTCCAGAAACCCAACACAGATGCAAACCGATTTCTTGTGAGCCTTTGGCTTTCCTGTCCTTAACCAAAAACCCAAAGTGCTTTGGTAAATTTGGAAGAATTAGGTTGAAGTAAGGTAAGCGTGGTGTCACCCAATGCATTAAAGGCACATGTATCCCTGTTGGCTTTCCTGTAAGACTCAGTTGTGCGACATTAGTTCAAACGTATGGAAATGTTGCCTACACAGTCATTTTCTTGTTTTTCTTTCGTACATGGACGACACTAGAATCACTTTACTGGGGAGGCGGCAGTAGGGCGTCAATTTTAGCCAGGGGCGCGAACCGAAAAATGCGACTTTTGTGGTTCCCCCCCCCCACCCCTCCAAAAAGAATAAAAGTAAAAATAACACTTACAATTCTCTTTCTCACACCCAACGTTCTCAACTTTTTTTTTTTTGGAATATTTTTAATCAAGCTGAAAAAAAATATGATTTTGCAACTGTCACAGTAACAATTAGGCTCCATTGATGTGACCTCAAGTTTTTCCTGTCGCTGTGAAAGAAACTAAGGTAGTTTACTTAATAAGTAACCAGAATTTTCTTCGTTTATACGTTTGATTTTGATCTAAAGGTAGGGGGGGAGCGCCAGGGGGGGGGGGGGGCAAAATGTTGGGGGTTGAGCGCCCCCTCCCCCTTAGCGTCGTCCTTGCTTTCGTACGTGATGATTTTGCGGCATTAACTCTAGCCTGTGCAAATGTAGCAAGCGCTATTTTCAACGGGTCGCAAGACATACCGGAAGGATTAATGTCCCTTTAATTTAAAAACTAAGTTTATAAATGCCGTGCTGGAACAAAAAATAAAAAAAAACCTAATCTGTAAAAGTTTCGAAATCGTGCACGGATTATTATGCCTTATCCTAACCACATGCCGGTATATACGTTTGTTTAGTTTATTTCAGTTAATTCCGCACAGGACTTTTGGGATATTTATCTTTTTTTTATTCAACACTATAACCTAGAAAAATGTTAAATCGTACAAAACACATACACACACGCACAAAACAAAAAGTAGGCTGGAAAAATAATACAAGTACAACATCAAACGAATTTTATACATTAAGAAATTGCTGTATAATTCAGTGCATGAATTAATATGTTGAAGGTGTTTTAGTAGCAGATTGTACGTGTATAGTGTTACGTAGGAAGCATCATGTTTAATAATTTTTTTTCTCCAGATAGGCAAGTTCATTTTAGCACTTGTCAACTTTGAGTTTGATTTTGACTTCCTTGTAAGTAAGTAAATTTATTCCAAGTAGAAATGAAATAAAATACTTCAGTTGAAATAAACAATCTTATGTATAACAATACGCAAGCGTAGTAAAAATAAAAGAAATTTATTCATTCTTGTCATTCCTTGTGACAAGATCGTCTGGAAGATTAGCAGTGGGTTTCGTATCATGTGTGTCATCATCGTCAGAATATTATTATATCAAAGCATTGCTAAAATGCGTTCGCTTTCCGGAGCTCATATGATAGCATAAACCAGGAGGCAAAACACGCCATTTCTACAGGCAGCCTTGGTTTGAAGAAGTCATCTCCTTTCACGGTGGTAAGATCGTTCAACGCTACTGCACGCGGAATTGCCGCCTTCCTGTAATTGTAGCACGAGTTATTTTTTTTTTCACAACAATTGATTAGGTTACAGCCTGTATACCATATTTTGTACGTAAGTTATCCCCCCCCCCCAAAAAAAAACAGTTAGGACCAGTCATTCCACAGTTGGTCGCATACAGTCGCAATCCAGAACGAGAAATGGGACATGCGGTAATATTACCATATACACTCCGTCGAACCTTATGAGCCCTCCTTTATTAGTCTCCTGGTTGTATTTGGCTATTTCCTATATTACTTTGGGCAGAGTCCTTAAAATTCAAAGAAAAAGAGAGTGCTTTGTCATGGAGGCCCAATAAACCAATATACCGAACGAACAACTCGCAATAGTTGGCAGTTTCTCCAATGCACAGATGAAAATATATATAGCGTTCTTCGGTGCTGTCTATGGATCTTACATTAATAAAATCTTCCCGGCGTATACATTAATTACTGGCTGCCACCACCCCAATAATTGCCACATTCCTAAACGACAATCGGAACTGGCGTAAGTCGAAACACGGGAATCGATCATTCGTGCTAGTTTTGCCGGCGTGACCAGTAAGGGGAAACGAACTTAGTTTGCCTCGTGGAGATATAGTGACGTCAAATAAGTAAAGTTGGTCAAACTTCTCTGACCACAGGATGAAACTGAACAGCAAGCAATGCTTTTCGAACAATCTCTCCCTCCCTCTCTCTGTCGTTTTTCTGTAGCTCTTTAGCCTCATCTGCATGATTTGCGCTCTTGAGTTGCCACCCCTCTTTCTCTCCTCCCCCCCCCCTTCTCCGACACATTTTTCTACTTGCAGTCAGTTGCAGCGCAGTAGTTGTGTGACTTATTGTAGCCCATATAAGACCGGATTTGTGTACGTATGGGTGCAAATCACTAATGCATTGCCCTATCCTTCCCATTATGGATTAATCTAGCAAAGCGAGCTATTTCCACGCATTGCAATTTTTCTAGTATACAACGGTTTACAATAACCATATTATTTTACGACACGAGCTGTGGAAATTCTGAAAAATTATAGTTGGACCCGTGCTTGAATTTCCCGGACTTAACTTCTTCCGGCGGTGTTTTGTCGTCTTGGCACTTTCAATTTCTTCCCCCCACCACCACCCGCACACCTCTGCCCCTTCCGGGCCTCCTCCCATCCCCACACCCAACTGCACCCCCCTCCCACACTTCGCAAGTGTGGTGTCTGAATATCTTCCCGGCCCTCTAAATCCCAGGTGTTTGGTCGAGATTTTAAATGTATTTATCCCTTCGCCCCCCCCCACACACACGCTGTTCCCCCCTCCCCTCCGTCGATACTGCACTTGCTGTAGAAATTCTAAACAATGTCACAAACGAATTTACATATTTAAAACCCTCAATGAAACGGCCACTGGGCCTAAACTGCTACTTAACATCAAAAGATTTAAAGGAGTGATATCAACACACCAAACATTCGCCAAATTAATCGCACCAAATAATACTTTGGACGTTAAATGAAAACTTGAACATTGCAACCGAAAGTAGTAATGTTCTAGTTTTCATTTAACCTTCGAACTATTAGTCGGTGCGATTCACTTGGCGAATGTTTGGTGTAAGTAGCAGTATAGGCGCAGTTGCCGTTTCATTTGAGGGTTTTAAATATGTAGATTCGTTTGTCACATTGTTTTGGTGTGTTGATATCACTCCTTTGAAGCGCCGAACCATTCGGAACTTTGGCCCGTTTTACCAGTGTGGTCATCGTGGCTGAGTTGTGAGGGAGCTCAGCCTGGGTGCTGAAGGTTTGCGGATCTGGTCGAACCCCTGGAAAGGGGACCTTGGCAAAGTCCCCGCCAGGGCTGCAGGCCAGGTTAGCGTGAGAGGCTACCATGCTCCTTCAGCGGCTATGGGATGTATTCTGGCTAATTCTGGACAATCTTTCGGCCCCGACTACGATCGGAGGTTCCCCGGATCGAATCCCCGGACTTCCCTTTACCAGATTTCTTCTTCTCTAAAAATCTGGTATTGTTCAAAATTGAGCCGGTTCAGCCATACAAGCAAATAAAAAATAAAACCTAAGATGGAGGCACTGACTGAGTGAACGAAAATCGGCGTTTGTTAGCCAGTGTACGCAAAAAAATCCGTGAAACAAATTACGTGCCCAGGAATAAATTATCACCCCGTTTGTTCATTTTTCCAGCTTGATTGCGTACATTTATGCTAATCAAGGAGGACCGTCTGAAAGGGGAGTGCTGATTGAGTGAGCGAAGCGAACAAAATCAGCGTTTGTTAGCCAGTGTTTGTAAAAATGGGATTGAAGAAAGTTAATTTGTTGAAGCGTGGGCACACGCATGAGCGACAAGCCCTACCAAATCTTCAAACGGTCATGCAACAACACCCATACGTAGCACGGGCTTGAGCTAGTTATCAAATAAAACTCCAAACAGCTTGTAACCAGAATATTAGTGAAGAGTTGGGCAGCAACTGAACTGTACGAAGCATGAATCAACCCCAGTGGAGTGAGCAAAGCGCTACGTGGCTACTTATTAGGAAAAAATCTTTGTAGGAATTTGTTAGTTACTTGGGTGTGTGTGGTAGGGGGTGTCGTACCAGTTAAGCACTTTTAACTTTCCCTATTTGAAGTGGTGCTTTTAACAGTACTTCCAGAATTTTTTGTATGCAGGTTTTCTTTGAATTAGGCTATTATTATACTTTTTGGTAAGGTGGACACAACTTTGCCCACTGTAAGGTTCCCTCAGAGCCGACTAGTGAATAATACTGAAACGGATTAGGTATTATTTAGTTAAATGAATTGATTTTCTACCTTTAATTCCCAACGATAATGTTAGTTACACGAAACCCCACTTTGCAAAGTTGACTTTCCTTTTAACGGCAGTAACTAAAAATAGGTTATGCTAATTAAGTATAAAGTGCTCCTGAAACTCGTTTATGTGGTGACTGGTTAATGGGAATAACGATTGTAGTTGAGGTAAATTCGTTGACTTAATTATCTGATGGTTTGTTTGAATTGTAAATCATGGCTGTTTCTCCGTAAAGGTGTTTGGTTGTGCAAAATTAATTTTGTACCATATTATTGTTGAATTATTCCCCCCCCCCAAAAAAAATGGTATTATTCGTAATATTATTATTATTATCGTTATCTACATGCTCCGATCAATACTTTACCTAGAAACGTTTTTTTAAAACAGTTACAATTTGCTTAAAAAGGAGTTGAGACATAATAAATGATAATATAAACTTTTTTTTTAGATGGTTGATTTGATGTGATTGTCATTTATTGTTTACTAAGTGCAATTAATATTTTTATTAGATTTTTGATATGTGAGGCGGGGAAGGGCGAAAATGAGCTTTTATGGCGCTGCGTCCGGACCACTGCACTGTGACTAGGATTGGCGCTAATGACCAAATAGCTAGGTCATTAGCGCCAATCGTAGTCACAGTGCAGTGGTCTGGATTACAAGAGAACTTAAAGTGCGAAAGAAGGAAACGAAAAATTTTCGTAGAAGACTTCAGTTTTAACAAACACTAAATAAAAGTGAAAAAATTACATAAAAAAAATTAGAAACTGCAATGAGAAAAGAAATGAGAAGTAACAAATTAAGAAAATCTTGTCTTAACCCAGCAAGGTCTATTCCGAGCTTTTTGCATATTGCTTTACCCATTTCCTGTTGCGTTTTCTGCCTTCACCGACGTCACAATGCAGTTCAACAAGTTACGCATGCGCGCAAGTCAAACCTGAAAGGTTCCAGTGTGCTTGCTTCCAGTGACGTCACTTGGTGAATGATCAACCTTCCTGTACTAGCGTTCCATCGATCTTGTCCAGACCTGATTTTTACTAAATTAATCATGCTTGAATGACTTTTTATTGACTTAGGCCGTTTTTTCCAACCTTTTTTTTTCCCCTTGGCTTTTATTTTCTCTGGGGTTTTTTCCCCCGTGGCTTTTATTTTCTCTGGGGTTTTTTTCCTCCCGTGGCTTTTGTTTTCTCTGGGTGTTTTTTCCCCCGTGCTTTTATGTTCTCTGGGTTTTTTTTCCCACCGTGGCTTTTATTTTCTCTGGGGTTTTTTCCCCCGTGGCTTTTATTTTCTCTGGGGGTTTTTTCCCCGTGGCTTTTATTTTCTCTGCGGTTTTTTCCCCCTTGGCTTGTATTTAGCCATGGCCTTTTTAATTAACACTTTGGCCGTTTTTCCAGACGTTTTCATCCGTGGCTTTCATTTTTTTTTTTTTTCGGTAGAATAGTTTTTTTACATTCTGTGAAATAAATTTTTCGAAAATGTTTTTTTTAAGCCATGGGGGGAAAAGGAACGAATGCGCACGTTAAATGTCTAGCTGTGTATTGAAATTTCAGTTTTCATGAAATATTTTCTAAACATGAAACAGTGCAGTCTGCCAGCACTTCTCCGTTGGTTTTTCAGTACTTAAGTCAGTCAGTAGACTTGTGGAGCTATTGTTATCACTTCCTGCGGTGCGCTACCTCGGTCAACTTTAACACAAACAAGTGCAAAATGACAAATATTATTTATATAACAAGTCCTGAACTTTACCCAAATGAAGAAGAGACAAGCGGCTACATAGTCGCATCCGGTCTTCTGTACAGTTTTGCCACTACCAATAGTGAGGCACACTTCTCTATCACGCATTGCAACAGCTATCTCTATTATGTAATTTAAAAACAGTAAACATCAGAATTGCCCGTTACAAACGAGTTAGCTTTTAAGCTTATTTTACGTTTTAGGCATAATTGTCAGCGTTTAGGCCTAACTTACAACTTTAATTTCGTAAGTAGCAACTAACGGAGATTTGGATTGTATACAGTAAGCCTATTCATTTTTGCAACACGGTATGCCTCCGCGCACACAGTTACAGTGTTACAACGTAATGCGCAGCGTAGCCTAATATAGATCAGTGGTAGTAGGGAAGGGACAGGAGAAACGCTGCAGCAGCGACTCGTAGCTACTGTTGACGTTGCCATGGTAACGTGATTTTAGACCTAATTTTCATTTTTTAGGCCTAATTTTTTTAACGGCAGTTTTAGTTTCGTAAGTAGCAGATAGGCCTAATGTAGAATTTGGTTCGATCGTAAGCCTATTCATTCATGCAACAATGCGACAAGACTCTTTTAAACGAAGCTAAAATGTTTTTTTCTTTACGGCTGCATTAACACAAATCTTTAGGACTTCAATTCGACGATGAAATGTTATTATTTAATTTAGTTACGTCGAAGAAGTCTATTAGCTATAAGGAGGCAACGATGTTTAATTTGTCATGTTATTTAACTAACTTTTGACACTGAATCGAACGTTGTCAACAGTGGTCGTCAATTTCTGGTACCGTTGCGAAGTTGAAAAAAGCGACGGACGGACGGACGAACAAAGTCGTTGCAATAGTCTTCTAAGCCGGTACGGCTGTACAGAAGACTAAAAAGTTAGAACCTTCCGAACCGTTGTACGCTTTCAGTATTTCTCCCGTATAAGCACGGGCTGTTTCAAATAAGTAAGCGTACAGATATGGGAATCCATATTGCGCCATTGGCAAGCTATGGTTAATTTAGCTTTATTTCGCTCATGCATGAATCTGGTAAGACCTTGGACAAATAACTCCACTTCATTACAGGATAACTCACTTGCTAGACTTACCGCTCAAGCAACGCATGCAAAACTCCGTTACAGATACTCTACAGTTTCTCAATTTTACCACGAGTCCCACAACTGAGGACATAAGCGGAAGTGACGTTGACCCAGGCGGCCAGCGCTTGTCTCCCGTACATTACCAGTCAACGCTTGGTTTTACTTTCAGTTTCAGTCTTGGTTTCGTCCGGAAGCAGTAGTGCCGACATATCGCATCCTACAGCTAGCGCAGCACGTTTTGATCACGAGAACTATCGATTGAAACTTGAGTAGATTTCGGAGCGAGTGAATAGGGCTTGGTAACACAAGCGGATCAAAGGATAACACATGTAAGTGCTCTTAAAATCCAGACTCTTAAAATCAGCGCTCGACAAGGTGAAACGTGTATCCCGTTAATGCACGCTATATACAATTTGTTCCGAAGGACGTATGCCATTTGGTACGACCTATAGTGATATATACTCTTTCATCTTTGGTCCAATAGGCCAACCGGAAGTCGTCTTTCCTTTCGGACGCGAGCCTTCCAAACCGGATGTGATATTGTTGCTTACTCGGCGCGTTCATCTATTTTACCAGCGTGTATCGTATAGCGGCTGGAGCTGCCTTTTAGTTCGTGTACTTCCATAGCTTGTTTGATTGGCTTCAGGAAAAGAGCCGCAAATGCTCTGAAATCCTGAAAGACTGACCTCCCATGTTTGAAGTATAGGATTTCGGGTGCGAGTTGCATGCAGCAGCAACAATAGCTTCATAATGGCGACGTGGCTAGAGCCTTGGAGTCTCATTGTGGTAGATACAAGGTACACGTGGAGATAAAAACATTAGCGTAGGTTGTCAAGCCATCGCAGTAAGCGGATTTTTTACACCTAAAAAACGTTGTTTGTCCAGTCCCTTCCGCTACGAAATGTATATTAAGGTTATAAATTCAGAAAAGAAACTACCCCACTTGCTGAAAATTGTAGCAGCTAACAAACTAACAAACCCCTACAAATGTGTATTTTTAAGACCAAGAAACCGCTCTCTCAGCACTGGCTTGACAAACTACGTTAATGTTTTTTGCCTCCAAGTGCACCTTGCATCTATCTCAACGACTAGACCGGCTCCAGAGGTGTATACCCCTTTCGCTGAATCCCGTTTCGCCGAAAATATTTCCCATTTCGTCGAAAATTAATCCATGATTAAAATTCGGCTAAAGGGGAATTCCTTTTTCGCCGAATCCGATTTCGCCGAATCAAAATTATCTTTTAAAGTTGAACATTGAAGAAGTTAAGGATTCATTCTTAATTGGGAGAAATTTGTGATTAGTTGCTGTTTCTGATGTTATGTTTAGCCATGGCGAGCACGGCAGCACAAGCGAGGCACGTAATTTGAAAAAAAAGAAAGTTATTCGGCAAAACGGGATTCGGAGAAACGGTCTTACACCGCTCCAGATGCTAGACTGGTAGCCAGTATTGCTAGTTGTCGCTGCTTTATAATAATATGAGACAGCAGAGCAACAGCATCCACACGTAAGGAAACTAAACAGGGAAACCAATTCCTGGTGGCTAACTCTGGCGATTAACGAAGATAGTATGTTCCTAGCATGTTTATAGATCGACAGTTCTATCAGTTCAGATACAGATGCACGAAACGATACTGATACAAATGTACGATAAGATCTAGAGTTGGGGTTTGGTTAACATCCATGTAATGTGTATGCGCGCAGTGGCAACCCGGTCCACTGCAATGTGACTGACGTTGGTGCTAATGACTTAGCTGTCGACGCGCCATGAAACCTCAACTCCCCCTCCCCCCTTTTCCAGTTATAACCAAACACTTGGTAAAAAAATTTTTTTTAAAAGATGATTAAACTCTTCACGAAAGCATCACATTAATAATATAATATGTGGTTTTCCACACCCCATGTGGTCTGAAGGGAGATGGCATGGCTGAAGTCTCTGAAGCAGGTCCACAAACGCTTCATTAAGGGGATGGAGGTAGTGTAGGAAGACAAAACTCTGGTCTCCTCAGAAACGATCTCGGGTCTAACTCGTCGAGTCCACGCTGAACGTCCAAAGGGAGGACGACTGGACTGATTTAGATGGCAGCACATTCCATGGGTAGACAATTCTCACCGCAAATAAAGAAGCGCGAACGTCCAACCTTGTTTTAGGCTTGACCAACTTAAAACAGACCCGTGTTTATTTCTATTTTTGAGAGTTCAAAGAAGTGAACGTCGATTGGAAGAAAACCCCCTAATAATTAAAAAAGCCAAAAACAGATCGGTTTTCAATCTTCAATCAAAAGGTAGTTAATATGCCAGGGGTTTTTCAGCAACCAGTCAGTGTGTGTTTGGCTTTCAGCTTGACTAGGTGTCTAGGGCAAGAGTTGCACCAAGGTACCATGGGTCTAACATTGCAAAAAGGGTAATATTTTGGGTTATTGTTGGGAAGGAACAAAAAAAAAAACAGTCCCAAATCCAGTCAAACTAACACCAAAATCATCTCGTGGGTCTTCTTAAATCCTGCCTAATTAAAAAAAATCGTTCAAAGTGTACCCAACGTTGCCTGGCTCACTTGGCTCCTCTATCTTTCTGAACCTGCCTCAAATTCAATAAAAAAAAACAAGCCAAAAACATGTCTGGGGTGCCATTTTTCCCCAGTTATTCCCTAAATCATCTAGCCCCCTAACTGCCTCCTATCAATTCAAACCCTTTACAGGACCTTCTCAGGACCTCTTGAAATTACAAATGAACCCCTCTCTAATTTGGGGGTGCCACCACTGTTATTTCTTAATGCTTGAAAAAAATTTAAAAGTAACTTACTAGTTGGCTGTTAGCAGACTTGAACGAACATTCTCGTGGTTTGTAGCCCACAAATCTACCACTAAGCCATTTCAGCTCGACATGTCAGTCTCACTATAAATGGTACCTTTTATTACTGTCATTCTTAATGGCATGGAACAAGAAATTTGGATAGTGGCAGACTCGAACCGCAAACCATTTGGTGCATAAACACTCCCTTAATTCTGTTAAAAAATGCCCACTGAGTGCTCACTATGGGTTTTTCAATTAGGGGTTTCCATAATTAAAAACCAAAAATAATACCGTTTTTTAACAATGTTAGGTGTTGGGTCCAAATTTGGTGTCGATAGCACAAACCATTCTTGAGAAATCTTCGAAAAAGTCTAAACATGTTGGACATTTTCCACTCTTTTTGCAATAACTTTTTCAAAATGTAAAGGAACTTGACAATGAAGTACACCATTCGAAACATCTTTCTGACAGCTTTGCAATGCTCTTTACCGCGTGCCAATAGCACAAACCGTTCTTGAAAAATCGTCAAATAAGTCTAAACATATTGGAATTTTGTCCATTCTTTTTGCAATAATAACTGTCAAAAACTGACTGCCTTGTAGCTTCCCACATCGTTGTACCTCCCCTTTTCTTCAGAATTCTTCGGTATGTGCTGGGTGCGCGACTAATCAAAAATATACAACACTGACAACCTAGTGCGCGTATATACGAACTATTACAATGAAATGTTGCTAATTCCGCATAAATAATAAAAAGGTTACAGTCTAATGGAAAACATAGAAAACTTTCTCTCCAGAAAAGTGCGTCTTCGAGTGTAAACCACTAGGGAATAAAATCGGATTGTCAGAGGCCGTCTCACATTCACTCGTCCGTTGTAGCTTGGCCGTCTTTTCTTGACTCAGCCGGACCTTATCTTGACATGACAACTCCCATGTGGGCCTCGTATCTGTCGCACTCGTTCCTATGACACCTTCATTTTCTTTCCTTGCGCCAGTTTCTTATCATTTGATACAGTTGTCTCGAGCAGGTGGGCAACCTTATCGGCATATTCTGATAGAAAATAAAAAGCTAGAATTTGGGCGATCTTGTGAAAGGTGAGTCCAGTCTAATCCGATTTGTAATATAGGATACATACATGGCTTAAACACCGTTCACACTACTTGCCAGCCTTATATTGTATGAGGCCACCCGCGCACTGAACAACTTGGCCGCGCGGCCAGGTTGCTGCAGCCAATGAAAATGATTAGTGCATGGTTTTACATAAACTGTAAGCATTCTCTTTGGCTGCAGCGACCTGGCCGTGAGGCCAAGTCGCTCAGTGCGCGGGGGCTTAAACTAGTTTATATACTGCTTAAACACCGTTCACACTACATAAACACAGTTCAAACTCGTTCCAGGCACTAAACTCGTTTAACCAAGGAAGTCTGAACGATGTCGTTCACGAAACCTATTGCTCATGGGCCGATGTTCTTGGACTGTGTTCCTCGTTTGGTTAAGAGAAGTATTGCGTAGCCTCCATTATTACAATCGTCTAATGCGAGAGACTGGCAACACTAACAGGCAGTGAACGGACACAAATCGCAGGAAATAAAGAAAGTCGAAATTAACCAATCATAGAAAATGATGGCTACTTAGAAATAGGGGGTGCAGTAAGCCATCTATATGTACTTAAGTTTCACTCAAGTGACGTGACCCGGATTCGAACTGGCAATCCACTCCATCTGGCAGTGACCTATTGGTGGACCACTTCTATTCCGTGTCACAGCACTCTGCACTACTACTTTATTTCTAATGCATGATTTTTGTAGAACGTTCATTTCCGACTTCATACAATTCTTTACCATGAAATGCAAGTTCTTAGAGACTGGTTATTTTTTATCGCCTGGGAGGTGGGCGGGGGCATAAATTTTTTAGGTCCCGTCAAGAGAAGGAGTCACACAAAAAAAAAACATTGATTAAACTGGAAGAAAAAGTCATTTTTGGACCTAAAAAAATTACACTTTCAGCAGTTAAAATTTCGAAAAACGCCCCAGCTTCTGTCCCCAGACTGCCCTCCCCTACCCCCCGTGATGTGAGTGTTTTGAAGGATTTGAAGAATAGTTTCTACACTGAAAGTATAGTTTTTTTCAATAAACGTTGTAGAAAAGCCTTGCTTCATGGTTCCTTAGCTTCTTGTCTTTCAGGTTCTGACCATGTTATAGGGAGTTTGGACATACAAGCAATTAGTGCGTTCTTCAAACTCGACACAAGACGGGCGTAGGGAACAAAAATGATTTATAGAACATTTTAAAGCCAACTTCTCTTTTATTTAAAAACGAGGGACGTTTTCCTAACAACTACTGGTACCTTGTCGGTGCGGAGTGCTACATACTTAATTTGGCTGCACGAAATCAATTGCATACAGCCTCAATAGGCATTTTTTTTGGGAGGGGGTCTAGATTTTGTTAGGGTTCCAAAGGTGGGGGGGGGGGGTCATAAAAAATGTGGCGGTCACTGTTAATTTCCTCTCCCACTCACTCCATAAATAATGACCGGTCACTCAACTGCTAAAAAGGTCTACGAACTTAAAAGTTTGCTTCTGTCTGCACGACGATGCCATACGTTGTGCTCCACGGTATTGCAGGAAAGCCGACACTTTATATTTAAGGAAGCTGTATCGCTCGTTCACGAACTATCACACAGGTGGCCTACGTTAACTCGGCATTCAGTGCTTTTCATTCACTAAATTAGAGTTAAGTTTCAACGCTTAGTTAGTTTAGATACCCGTGACTGTAATTTTTTACGTGAAGCAGTTACCTAATTCGTACATATTCGTTTTCATATGACGGATTAACTCTGTTAAGTATTAAATTTGGCCACGTAACACTAATTGTTTTCGGAGTAGCGTGTGTTTGACAAGTTGATTAAGTTGGTGTAAAAGACACTTAGAGAGCTCCACCCCTTACAGGCCAGAGAAGGTGTGCACTGAGGCTAAGGGGTCTGTTTTCGTGCATGATTCGGGTGCAAAAGTAGTGGAAGTGTACAGAAGACCGGTTGCGCCTAGGTAGTCGCTGTAGCATCTTGTTGGCGTTCTGTATTTGGTGTTTTAGGGGAACAATTTAGAAAATTTTTACTTAAGACTTCTTCCGTTTTAGAAGTATACATTTTCTCGTGAAAATCTCTCCAATCTGTTATACTTGGTTATTATGCTTGGTTTGCTTTGATTGTACACATCCAGAGAACCACCAAAACGCCCATTTTTTTGTCTTCGAACATATTCTTTGCCGTTCTGTGCTGGCATGTGCTGCTGCAGTTTGAAAGGTAAAAAAAATCGATAGTTGTTTACCCGTTCCACTTTTCCGACCATGAAGTTTTCTCTTTTTCTACTTTTTTCCTCTTCCTTTGCCGGCTCGTTTGTATTTTCAACTATATGAGGCTCTTAATGACTTACATTTCATACAACAGCAGAGAATTGGATTCGTGTGCCCAAAATTGACGTTGCATTGAATTAACCTACGACCTAATTCAAAATCATAGGCGTGCATGCAGCCAAATGGCTTTCTCCTTTTGAAATTTGATATTTTATGACTCCAGGGATTGAAAAGGCACAAACTTTTTTTTTTCGAAAAAAATTCTGAATAAAACATAAAAGGAATAGTTCTTTGAATAGAGAAAGAGTAAGGATAAACAGCATGAAGGTATTCGGCAAATGGATCAAAATATTCTTTTTCAGTTTACCTCGAACGAATAGGAATTTGAAAGTGAGAACCAGGGTAAAGTATACAGGTAATGACACTCCTTCTCTGGCAAAGGTAAACATTTGAGTGAAGCTAGTACCTACTTTCAGTGATTACCGTCAGACGGTGCTGTCGTCAATAAACCGGAAGGTTATAGCATTATGACGATTAAAACTAATAGGTCACTAAAAATGATAACGATGAGAATACTGAGAATAATCACGATGAAAATCCGTTTAACAAATATCTTAGGTCAGATTAAGGCAGTACAATAAAAAATAAAATGGCTAATCAAGTTTTATTTTTTAAATACAGTATTCACTTTTAAAACTGGTTGTGTAGGCTGGGAATACGAGCGTACTAATTGATGTACGATCAGTGATAAGAGTGGTGAAAAGGACGACAAGATAGTTATGGCTGTTGCTGGTTAATGTTTTAGGTTTTGATTTTAAAAGACTTTCGTGCCATTGCACAATCCTCTATAAAACAAACTAATGGAATGGGGGGGGGGGGGGGTTTTTTGATTATGATTTAAGACATGGGGAAAGGGATTTGTGGTTTTTTGGAGGAAGATTGGGAGTGACATTTTTAATAATTAAGCCAAAATTCAACTTACTAGTTGGAGAGCCGGGGATGGAATGTTTGTTTATTTTAAGGAGCACCAACCTTAACTGGGTTATCTGCCCCACGACGGTGAGAGGGACAATTTAGCTGGAAAAATCCAAGCGGAAAACCCAGGATGAAATGACTCTCTAGAATGGGGGATAACAGCACATTGTTGGAGGGGAGCTATGCTGACATACTGTTGTTGGCATGACGAGCTCGTGGGTATAATACAAGGACTTTTATTATATAAGAGACTTCGAACTTTAATACATATTCGTTTGGTTTTTGAGGGTAGACTAACTGAGAAACAGACCCAGATAATAGCAATGGTTATTGGGATGTAATGCATGAACGTTCAGAGTTAACTACGAGAGACTTAGCATAACTTAGATCTATAGCTTCATGGAGCTAAATATAACACATGGTTAAGAATGAGATATGATACATTTATTTGCAAAGGAAGACAGGGAACACAAATGGGCATAATTAGATGCCGCTAACAATGGGCCAAATACAAAACTAAGGGTTAGAAAATACGCTTAAAAATAACACTAAAAATGACTAAAGCGGTACTGTGCAAACAAGATCTGAACATTTCAAACACAAAAATAATGTAAATAAAAACCTAAATATGGTCAGCACATACAAGCCAACAAATGGTACGTATGTCTCGAAGGAAAAAGTTAAAAACACCGCAGCCACCCCCCCCCCCCCCCATATCAACATCTTTCAATCTCTGCGTGAAAACCTCAAGTGGTGGGGCAAGCACAATATCCTCAGGCAATACGTTCCACAGGTGAACGACTGTGTTCGAAAAGAAGTACTAATGGCAGTTCGGGTTGTAGCGTTCCACAACCAATTTCACGACTACGATCAGACAATCTGTCTGAGAGTAAAGAAACGGTCCCCCATACCAACGTAGGTCGCCGTAACAGGACAGGTAAAATTTAGATCTGCCCTCAGCCTACATAATTCGAAGGAATCCAGGTCGAGCAGGTTAAGTTACTCACGATAGGAAAGATGATATACACCGTGCAGTTGCCTATAGTAAAACAGCGCTGAACAGATTCAATCAGCTTAATGTCCTTCACAAGATATGGTGACCAAACCGGACTGGCGTACTCCAATAAATGATGCGCATACATCATAAACGCCCAAATGAGGGTTTTCCTTATCACTGCTTCGTGTTTGCGTACTGCGTTAGCAATATGAAAAATGGTACAAAAATGTTAAATCATGAGCAAACCACACCCCACGGACTTTTACGGATTTAATTGGTTTTAACACAGAGCCACACATGGAGAAGTTTAAATGGAGAAGGGTAACCAGCATGCAATGATTTCTGCAGCGTAATGGGAAGCTGCCAATTTTACGATAAGGACTAAAGGTTATCAATCTCAGATTGGAAATTAAGAAATGTGTTATCGACTACATGGGAGTAAAGTTTAGGGTCATCAGAAAATTTCTTTAAAATGGCATCGCTGCGTTCAGTAGAAAGATCATTCAGATGAAAGATAAAGAGTATCGGCCACAAAACAAAACCCTGAGGTACTCCGCTGCCACCCCCCCCGGGGGGCGGGCCCCCAGATAAAGTCCCTGCAGTCTTCACGCGCGGGGTTCTACTAATCATAAAAGCAGCCAGCCAGGACCAAAGGTTTCCTCTAAACCGAGGCAATCCTACTGGCCAAAAGTTTGATGGGCAAAACCAATTCAGATCTCTTAGCAAAGTCTACGAAAGCATGTCCACAGGGACACCGGCATTAACAGAGCTATACAGTCTGAAGTTGAAGATTAAGAGATAGATGCAGGTAGAAATTCAGGGCAAAAACCCAAACTGATCATTCAACAACAAATTACATTCCTCAATAAAGGCGAACATACTTTTGCTGATACTTTTCAAGAAGTATTCGAGGCACACAGGTGAGAGCAATTGGTCTATAATTCCTTGGGCGAGAAGTTTCCCCCTTCTTAAAAATTGGACTATATCAGCAGTTTTTCATAAAATTGGGAGATGGCCGGATTTAGGAGATAAGTTAGAGAGCCACGACAACGGGATGCAAATTTAGTGCTTAATTTCCTTTAAAAAAAAAGAATGTAGAGAGGCCCTACAGGTTTGCAATGCTTAATTCGCGATAAAGACAGAAGTATTTCCTCAGAATTTCGAGTGGCCGGAGGGCAACTATATACGCCACGCTGCAGTACGTACAGATTCGGCAATGAAATAATTTGATAACTCACAGCTAAGGACATTGACCTTTTCAACAGTATCGGTAATAAACCCGCCATTTAATTAAAAAGGTGGAATAGTTCCACCTCCACCGGACCTGACCTTTACAAATCTAAAAAGTGACGTCATGATTTCGTCACTGGTATAACCTTTTTTCTGCGTTTATTTCGTGTTACTGTACGAGTTTCGAAAACGCCTTTGAGTAATTTTAGAGCGAGCTGAATGGAACCGTGAAGTCTTATAAATTCGCCAGACTTTAATTTCCTGTTACGGAACCGGAGTATTCTTCCCGGGCATCCTAGGGCGACGAATCATTAACCTATTCGAGGCCACCCCCAACCTGCGAATATGGGAAGTTTTGAAACCACAATTTGTATAAAACTGCAATAATTTGCCTAACTAACTTTGTGTGCAGTTGGCTTGTGTTCCGAGAAAAGTACTGAGCCCACAGTTTCTAGTGCAGAGCTCAGGCTGAGTTTTTATCCGTGGTTCCCCTTTCCTGTAACGAACTGAATATACGGTTTGAATCGAACACAGAATAAAATCTTCAACTTCAGATGCAGCCCACGCACGAATATTTCGTTAATTTCCGAGGATATTATCGTCATTACCATTACATGGTTAAATGCCACGAACGATGTTGCTACTTTTTATTTCAAGTATTGCCTCTTGCGAGTCACTGACACGTGCTGCCTTCTGGTGTCCGTCCATGAAAGCAGGTATTACTTTAACCCACGTTTACAGAAAAGCGGTACTCCATACTTACAGGAATGCCGCCGAGTGAAAAAAATGTGAAAATTTGAGTTCTCCAGTAGAAGTGTGAAAAAAATATGAAATTTTGGATTTTTTGATGAAAAGAAATTGCATGGTGCAATAAACGATAAACAAATTGAGCTCCGCTGCAGATGAATGACGATAAAATTCGGACAAAACCGCAGGGGAGGGGGGGGGGGGGAGGAACAAATCCAATCAGCAGGCCAGGCCTCCAATCGTGAGTTTACGTCAACTGCGTATCCTGGTCCTGTGGCATTTAGTGTGATTAAGACCTATATTCGCGTGTTGCAAATTTTGGTACGTTTTATGCGCATTCTATTCATGTTAATGGTTAAGTTGACATGATTCTGGGGTCGATAGCCATGCAGAAGGTCTTAGAGTTGGTTATTCCTAAGCAACCGTGGATCTGTAATCTTGTGATGTTGTTTATTACTAAGTAGTCGTTTATCCTGTAGTATCTTAATGTTGTTATTGTTGCTGCGTCTACATGTTATCTATTATCTTACGCTGTTATTAGTCCTTGTAACAGTTGGGTGTTTACGGCCATGTACCTTCAATCAAATCACGTTGGGAGCCAACGTTGGGTTGGTATTTTTCTCTGTACCCTTGTTCCGTATGGTTTCTTTAAGCTAAGCCGTACTGTTGCTAAACTAAGCCTTGTTAGGGATAAGGTCTCTTAGTGAAGTATTTTCATGTTAGTTTAAGCTTTAACTTAAGCCCTGCTTGCTATTAGCCGTCATAATCTTCTTTGCATTTCCGTCAAACACTAGTCAACAAAGTTACTGATATTATTCAGTCCAAACCTTTGCTACTCGTGAGCTTATTGTCGACAACACCAAAATTATATGTCGACTGAGCCATCATAACAGGGAATGTGTATCTTGTTAAAAATGTCTAACAAGAACTTCTAACGAATTCGGTCAGTTTTGTTGTTGAAACGTTTGCCAAGTTATGTTATTGTAATCCGTCGTACGTGAACAGAGTCTTCAAACCGTCCACCACTGTGTGTTTTATAGATGTATCTATCTTAATCACTGGAAAATTCCATTGGCTTTTCACCAGACGATCCCTCATTAATTTGACAGGCTTCAGTCTTTTTCTGATTTTTATCTTTCAGCCGTTGCACGACGACATGTTGTGAAGGTGTTTTAACCGGCTTTCTGTGATGTTCGTTCTGGAAAAATAAAAAGCGAATTGCTTCTAAAAATCGCGTGTAAAAATGTAATCATCCGCCATAAGTGTCTGACATGCCGACGGTATACGAGAAGCGGCGAAAAGACGATTCTTCAGACAACAGCTTTGATGACTTAGGCAATTAGTAATTAATTACGTTTTCTTCAAGTTGGTGAACACATTATGAAAACAAATATTTTGGCTTCACGCATGTAGTCCCGTGCATAGAACCCGCACGAATTAACTTTTGCATTATCTAACTTCAACGTGAATTATCTATCATCTTTAGTGGGTGTGTTTATTTTGTTTTCCAGTCGGATTTTCTCCAAGACCCTTAAATTTAAATCAATTTAGAATTGTTGATGAGTGAACCTGTGGTACTTGGTGGCTTTTCTAATTGACTGGTTACGGAATTTAACCGTCGGTAACACGTTTATAGATAAAAATATAGCTTAATAGTGCACTAGTAAATACAATAAACCACGATGTTTCGGACATAAATTTACCCCGCTATCATGTGTGGAAATCGTATCAATGGCTTCGTACAAAAATAAAACAAGAGGAAACAAAAATCATGTTAATGGCAGGCAATCCTATTAAAAAGATTTTTTTTTTTTATTTTAAAACAAGAACCTATGTACTGCCGTAACCTGATTTATTTTTTAACGTTAAATACAGGAAAAACTGCTCTGAAAGCCACTTTTGACGTCAACATTCAGGCAAACTAATCAGACTAAACTACATGAAGCGTGGATTGACGCCAGTAGAGTTAGATTTTAGGCCTAATTTTCAACTTTTAGGCCTAATTTTTACCTGCCGTTTTAATTTCGTAAGTGGCAGCTAACGGAGAATCGGGTTCGAGATTAAGCCTGTTCATTGGTGTAGAGCCATCACGTTGACTTGGCAACGGGGAATCTTTAAATTATTAGACACAGGCATGTTAACTGCGCGTTTAAATGTGCGACATGTTGTGCGTTAAATGCGACGACCAATGTTATTATTTCATTGCGTTACGTCGAAAAAGCCTATCGGCTACAAGGAATCAACGACGAGTTAATTTCTGGTGTTTTTTAAAGTTCACTTGATTACTGTTGAAAAAAGCGATGGGCAGACCGACAAAGTCGTTACTATAGTCTTCACAGCTTTCGCTGTACAGAAGACTAAAACCTGGAGCGAATAAATATTTAACTTTTTTTAATAACTAACTAAAGTTTTTTTTTTATTTAAAAAAAAATTAATTTCTTTGAGCCTTAAGTCAGCCGAAGCAATTTAATGCTCGTGTAGCTCAACTGGCTCATTTTAAACATTACCAGACTTTTTTTGAAAGAAGAAACGTCTGGTAAAGGGAGGAGCCAAACCGGGGATTTGAACCCGGAAACCTCTGATTATCGTAGGGGCCGAATGATTGTCCAGAATTGGCCAGAATAGTTCCCATAGCCACTGAAGGAGCACGGTAGCCTCTCACGCTACCCTGGACAGCAGTCTTGGCGGGGACTTTGCCAAGGTCCCCTTTTCAAGGGTTCGACCAGATCTGCAAACCTCCAGCAACCAGACTGAGCTCCCTCTCACCACTCAGCCACGATGACCACAATGGTACACGACATGCCAGTATCCATCTTGCAACTCTCGCTTTGTACTCCACCGTTGGCACAAGGCCATCTGGAACAGAAGCAGCAGGTTTCAGCTCCTGGCTCTAAGCCACTTGATTCAACACCGCCAAAATCTTATTTTACTAAAGCAATGGCAAGAGGCTTAAACTCCCTGGCACGTGCGAGTACCGATTTGGAGCCGGGAAGCAAGCAATACAATTTCTACTTCAGTCGGCCTTGGCTCGAGAAACAAAATGTCGTCCTGGTTGTAAGTTCGCTTAAACCCGTGTTCTTGCAAGATGACATATGCTTGGACTTTTCGCAGCACAAGGGACATTTTTCACACAATTTATTAGGTAAAAATCTACACAGCGTAATTTTTAACGTACGTTTCCGCAAGAATAAAATTGGACAGTATTTTGAAAACTGGCCTCATAGTGTCAGTGGGAACGGTGAAACAAATTTGCCACCAAAATCTACTAGATGGATACTGGCATACCGCATACCATTGATTCGCTCCTGGTTTTCGTCTTGTGTACAACCATGGCCAGTAAACTCTCCGGCCTGACCTATTACGATATTAGGGAGGTAGATAAAATGGCCGCCACGACTGATTCATTTCTTGAAGGTCTGTTCTTCGAGGTAGCATCTTTGTATAGAGAGACGCAACATCCATTGGCAGCTACTGGCGGTTTTCGAAATAATAATTAAAAATTTTACGTAGATTTTGGTGGAGAATTTTGTAGGAGACTTTTCCTTTATGCTGCTCCTGATAAACCAGATTACTTTAACTTGATCCAATTGGATTAATTTTCGAATGCACCAGATGTGACCTTCTGAAGTCTGCAAATAAATTTTTTTGTCTGGATTTCCATATGCACTGGCATTCTGACGTTAAGTCTTATATATTTTAGTTTTTTCTAAAAAAAAACTGTCGTCTGCTGTCATCTTGGATTTTATTAATACATCTTAAAGGCAGCCGGAATAGTGGTGAGAAACTGTTCTGTCATCCTGAGATCCAAAGTTTAATGGAACAAATTTTCATTTTTTGTTCCTTCGCAGTTTTCCATTTCATCGACCCGAATAAAGCCTGAATTCTTTTACAAATAACTTTGTAATGACTTTTCACTTTCTTAAATATCTTGACGTTTTTGTATGCATTTTTTTTTATATACAGCCTCTTGGTAACGGGGAAAACTCGGCCAATGCAAAAGTGTTACGACTGCAATAGAGTTGATTTAAAAAGCTCACGAGTCGGAGCCGCTATGCACTCACCATTGAAGGCCAAAGAAAATTATTTTTTAGTTTAGCGACGGCATGCACCTTTTCAGAATACCGACAAAGAAGCCAATTATTTTTATTAATAAAATAAAAACGGAAACCAATTTTTTTTTGCAATGACATTTTTAAAAATGATTTAAAACGGTAAAACTGACAGAATGCCAAAAAAAGCGGCCTACCGGACTCTGACTTAATTTTTTTTGCGAGGGTATACATTTTTTTTTTATTTGATTGGTTTCCTATCTCGCTGGTGAAATTCAATCACGACGGAACCACCTGTTGATAAATCTTGATATTGAACTGAAATTAAAACACGCGGGTGGTAAATTTAAGTTTTATTTTTTACATTTTTTTTGCGACCCCACCTCCGCCCCTCCCGCCTCCCAAAAAAAACAAAACTTTTCTTTGGCCTTACAATCGTAGGGTCCCTGCTTCTAGTTAAACAATGCTGAGGTGTGTGACACTGGGCTCGTGTGCCCATCAATATTCACGCACGTGCCAAAACATTACTGTTGAATCCAACCATGAGTGCATAAAGTTCAGTAGGACGATAGGTCACTTTATTTCGTCGAAGACAGGATATTGGAGAAAAAAAACACAACCGCCCAGTGACAGGACTCGACCCAGCATCAGAGTTCCCATTCCATTTATACTCCAACCGATTAGCCGACTCAGTTACGCTGAAATGAAAACCAAGCCTTTTAAAAATCCCGTTCAGGTTGGACGTGTTTATGTAGCTCCCCTCGCCGAGCTATAAGGACCAGAAGTCTTGTTACTCTAATCCAGTAATCCAAAAAATCCATGTGATAATCTATTAATCCGAAGTATTCTTTGATATAATTCAGAATTTCGAAGTACCGTACAGAACATTGAGAAAACCGCCTGACCAGTCAAACGCTAGATTACATTAAGTCAGAATTAGTTTTTATTTACTCCTTTGGGAATTAATTTTATTTAAAGTGCTAGGTTGTACGGTAATTTTAAATCTTATCGTTACCAAGACATATAATGGACAAAAAGCGCACGACAAAACGCATTGTTTATTACAGTAGACCGCCGTCA
This sequence comes from Lithobius niger, assembly GCA_023313725.1. Lineage (NCBI taxonomy): Eukaryota > Metazoa > Arthropoda > Chilopoda > Lithobiomorpha > Lithobiidae > Lithobius > Lithobius niger. The sequence goes on along the minus strand of JAHWFP010258333.1, from coordinate 19,853 downwards.
TCGACTGCCGGCTGTCTTCGTCTATTTGTTGGTTACCAAGGCAACGAAAACGTGTAACTTTAGAGGGGTGTGTTTTTTGGTAACGATGTACCTTCTGTTTACGAAGTGTAATTCAAGTACCTATTATTAGAAGCAATTCAGGCATGTTATTGCCTGTATCAATTTTCTTGTGGTATTTGGTCTCATAGAGCAGTCGTTATTTATAGTTCGGAGAGTAGCCGACGGAAATGAAAATAAGGTCTCCAGATTTTCTATGATTTCTTGCCCCCAAACCGCAAACCCCCCCCCCCCCCCCCCTTCAGACTTAAAATGTAAAAAATTCTGGACCCCCCCCAAAAAAAAAAAATTATTTTTTTTTTGGGGGGGGGGAGGGGGGGGGGGGGGGGGGGGAGGTCGGGGTCTTCCGATTAAATGTCGGCTGTTTTAATTACCAAGCTACCATGACACTAGCCACATCGCCGTTAGCTGGCCTCATGAGCTTTAATGTTAGTCACAAGTACTTACGCTATGATAAAGCCATAATTTTGTCTACCAACCCTGGAAATGAAATTGAGCCCTCTGTATCTTCGCGTTTAAAGTAGTGGACTCCTGCGTTTAAAACTGGGTTTGGCTACTGGCCACATGATGACACGTGAAATATCTTTGTCTAGATGCTACGACGGGGTTCGTTCACAGTCATCTTCTCGTTGCAGTTTCAGTACTCCAATCTTTTCAGGCAAACACAAGATGCGGTCAAGCTGCGGGAAGTGACGTAATGTCTTCCGGTCAAGAAGGCCGCCACACTGGTGTTAGCGACGCACAAACAAAGTTCCGCGGTTCGCAGCGGGTGCTATTAGGTCAAAACAGCAGACTACTACTTTGTCAACATTGCTAATTTGAAGGTCTTTGTGACCAGGTGAGCCAACAAGCCAACCATTATTAATAATAAAGTAGGGTTACAAGTTTTCCCGCTTGGATTTCTCCAGTTAAATTGTCCCTCTCACCGTCATGGGGCAGATAACTCAGTTTGGGTTCGTGCTCCCTAAATACAAACAACCACAGCAACATAAGCATTGATTAGAGCACGCCAAGAAAGCGCGTCTAAAAATGAGATTGGTGGATTGCTCAAAAGACGGAAATTAATACAAAAGAAGACGCTCCGTTTACCATAGCTTGCTCTTTTCATTACTATAAAGTGAACGATGTTTTTGTTGTTTTATTATCATTTTGTTGTTACTGTTTTGACTACAACGGCTAACAAGTGTAAACACTTTTGTTTAAACTCCATTGTTTCAAACCCACCAGTAGAGATGCGTTTCCTTGCAGCAATCTGGTTGGCTGATCGGGCTAATTGGGTGGAAACGGTGTTAATGACGTCACTAAACGGCACGACTCACACAGCCCAGAACGCGTAGGGAAACATATTCACTACGTTTACATGACCACTTCGAAGCGCTTCAGAGCGATGCGCATCGCGTCCGTGTCGCCTCCGTGGGTCTTGTAAACAGCCGTTCGTAGCGCTTTCTCTGTTCGTGGCGCATTCCCCCAATGCGCTTCACGGAGGTGGTTTCAAAATCCGTATCGCATCGTCTTTGTGCATGTAAACACTCGCAATCGCATTGAGCCATTGGAGAAAGCATGGTAAAGATGGCGGACACAGTTACGGCACCCATGTAATTTGTGCTGGTGCCATTCGAATTTTAGGTAAATAAACTGAAAATAAGTGTGCATGACTAGGAAGACCACTAAGTTTTAATTACATTTAGTTACTTGGGTCTAAGCTGACCTAGTTTACAACATGCAGGGGGTAGAGCAGGTGGGACTTGCTCACTCTTTGCCAAAGGGAGGGCAGGAAGAAAGGGTTTTCCCGATCGCACTGGTCGAATCGCATTCCTTAGCGCATTGGCCCTAATCGCTATCTTTCGTCTTGTAAACAGGTGCCGTTTTTTGATGCGCATTTCAAAGCGCATCGCTAGAATGCGCTTTCTTGTGGCCATGTAAACGTAGTGATTAGTGTCTTTAATCTTTGTGCTATGCCTGCAGAAATTCGATCGAGTGGCGAAGTAGGTACTAACACACTATTGCGGTATCCCTAGTGTTTCACTGGGAAAAAATAGTCCACACATTTTGTCTACCGATCTCCACAATCAGCCGTCTTGTAACAGTATGTACAAGGATGCAGGAATATAATAATGAACGATTATTTTTTAAACGAAACCTTTATTACACCCATTGTGTAAATTTAATTTACACATTGGCTTTATTGCATTAATAAAGCTAGCTCTTAGAGCCGACTTGGAAGAGTTTCAAAGTTGGTTGAGTAACAATCACTGCATGCACAACCGTTGTTGGGTTTGTTGGGCTTGGTATCAGAACAGAGAAACGTCCTCCATTTAAAATAAGCATTTACTTCCATAGCACAAATCAGCAGGGGTTCAAAGAGGGAGGAGAGATGGGGATATTCACATCACACAATAGCCGCCAGTATGTTACGCCGGGGATACAGCTAGTTTATTTTTAAACGGCAAGTTATTTTTCACCGTAATGAATGCAGAATATACGGGCAATATGGGTAACATTTCAAGCATTAAAATTCATTACAATGCGACACAACATTGTGAAACTTTAAAGTAGCTCCTTTAAAACCTTCTTTCAAATCAGTAATTTCGGCGGTACATTTTTGTTTACTTCTGGATGGTTCGTCGCCATGTAAAATGGCGCCCGCAGAACAGCAAAAAAAAAGGGAGGTGAGAGCTTTTGTTGAGGACCTTTTTTTTGTCTTTTGTGACGTGCCTTATTCTGGCCTAATCAGTGTTACGGATCCTCGAAAAAGCCTTTGTTTAAACGTTTTTGATTTTGTTTTATGGTTTTTCTTCATGATTCTGTATACCAAAAGGGCAAAGAAGGCAAAGAAATGGTGCAAAGGGGAGGGGCGGGGGGGCCTCAATATACGGCGCCCTTGCGCACCGACTTCCGACACAACCTTCTTCAACATTATATATTCCGTATCTCTTCCGAAACATCTCGTCAATTGACATCAAACAAATCCTTGAATACCAATTCCGAACCCATAATAGAACACCACACGCAAAAGAAAACTTTTTCCCCCCTTTCCGCCTTTCATTTTTGGACTACTAATGTGCACTACATCATCATTATTGACGTCGCTTGCTTTATTGTCGTCACAGCAGACATGCGGACATCGGTAGGTATAACTAAGTTATCATCGCCTGCTTCCCTCGTGCAAAGAACCAACAATCAGGCGCTAGCCTATATAATTCACACCTTCCAAATTCCTGCTTTAAAGTGCCCCGAATGAATAATTCATTTTCTTCCCGAGAGCGCCACTTTTTTTCAAAGGGCTCTAAACACACGTTGCACGAATCTTCGATTTTTCACGAGGCAATCAACGCTGCTGGTAACACTTGCGCCGAAGATGGACGAGGAGAAGGCAATCAGTCCTTGTCACCTCCCACTGACGAATGAAGATGGTGGCTCTCAGTCCTGCACTTTTCTCAGACCCCACACAATCCTTTCATTAGGCGAAGTGAAGTCTGCGGGTGTTTCTAATCAAGTGGACAAAGTATAAGCGTCCTAACCCAAACCACCAGCATCTCCTTCAACACTCGGAAGTCATTGTCCTCAGTACCCTCATCTTTTCATGTGAATGTTGTCCAAACAAACTTAACGACCCCCTACTACGGAATCTTTCCCAACTCACTTTTTCCATCCAGCCAATATCAATCCGAAGACCATTAACCTACCCAGCACCAGGAGGAGTCTTTCATTTATTAGTGAAACGATTTGCTTGTATACTTACAAGTTTTCTGAAAGCAGCTCAGCCGTATAAGGCACTCCGAAAACGATTTCACGAAAGTGTGTTGGTTGTTATGGTTCAAATTATGAAAAAAATCATTAAAACAACGACAAGAACCCATAAAACAAAGGGAAACACCATTAAAACAAACGCAAAAACCAATAACACAAACGCAAAAACTATTAAAACAAAGGCAAGAACCCTTAAAACAAAGGTAAAAACCATTAAAACAAGGGCAAAAATCGTGAAAAGAAAAGCAATGACCCTTAAACAAAGGCAAAAAGCTTTAAAACAAAGTCGTCAAAAAACCATTAATTAAAACAAACGCAAAAACCATTAAAACAAGGCAAAAAAAACATTCAAACAAAGGGAAACACCATTAAAACAAATGCAAAAACCATTAAAACAAAGGCTTTTCGGGGATCATGCCACAGGAGTTAATAAATGCATACACACCCGTACGATGTGGGAGTGTCCGTGTTGTGACTATTGCTTCATATTCCATCCCTTGTTCGTCTAGGAGAGTAGCTATGGTTTTGTTTCACGGATGCAAGTCATTTGATTTGAGCTGATTGAACATTTCCAGAAACTGGCTTTACTAAAGCTAATGAATGGTGCGAGGGGAACTTTTAAAGTACCGTAAGGGGCATTTATTGTAGAATATGACACTAGCAAAGGCGTTCACACACTTTCAAAAGGGTGGGGGGGGGAGGGGGTAAAAAGGGCAGAAAGGGCAAAAAAAAAGAGGGCAGGCACTGTCTTTCCAATCTTCTAATCAGTATTACCATTACCAGGAGCGACGTAAAGGAAAGCCAGTGGTTTTAACGGAATGTCGTGATATTACCGCATGGTCTGGGTCACGACCTCATGCTGCCAAATGTGAGTTGAATGTAACTACGCTATGAAAACACTGAAGATGTTTTAATGCAATAGTTGCGAAAAAAGTGCCACTCATGCAACGATTAATCGAGGCATTCGGTATTAACGTTTGAAGTCTCAGTCGGTGGGATTAACTAGTCGAAAGAGCTTGGCGTTTTAATATCACGACTTCAAACGGCCAAAAAGTTTGACGGGAATCCTTTACACGTTTTGTTTTGGGGAGATATCACCTGCTTTTAGTCCAAATTGGTCAGCACGATTTTCTTGCTTAGAAATTACGAGGTGATCAGCCATAAATCTAGTTTTACAAGATTCAGTAGGCTTCCATTAGTAGGTTGACGTGTGTCTTAAGTCTTTGCCGAGAAGCCAACTTAACTCAAGTGATTTAGCAATTGGAAAAGCAACAGTTTTTCGTTCGTGCACGCTGTTGTTGTTGTACAGCATACTTACCTCTTGGTGTCCATTGTTGTAAGCAAAATGTGTTCTTCACTGTTGTAATGTAATTATCACTATCGTCGTGGGGCAGATAACCCAGTTTGGGTTCGCCCTCCCTAAAAACAAACAGCAACAACAAAACAATTAAAACAACTACAACAACGAAATACTAAATTGTTCCTTTCATCGTCCTGGGGCAGATAACCTTCAAACTTACCATTATTTGACGTCACGAGTTGACTCGAGCTTGTTGGCTTCTTTCCTAGAACAAGCTGGTCTCGAGGGTACATTGCAAACCCGCACTCTAACGACAGTTCTTTGCACTCGTTCAAATTCCCAATATGACGTTTTATTTTTATGTTTCATTTAGTCGATCGCATTGACTTCAAATACTCTCCTGATTTCCCTCGGTATTGAAGAAACATTCAGCCATTGGGATCGAAGCCGTACTTTCAGAATCACTAAAAGAGTAAGAAGTTTCGATTTTTTCCCGTGTTTTGTTGACTTTAGTGAAACGGTACTGTTGTTTTTTTTTCCCTTCCCTCTTCTTTGGAGATATAAATCGGTCGTCTCCGGGGATATTTATCTTGTTTTTCTTCCTGTTGAATGAATCTCTTGATTGATTTTAAAAACCAAAAGTTTGTTTTTTTCTTAAGTAATTTTCGTTGGGCTCATCCGAAGCACTAAGGTTGGTAGAGAGAAAAACTCAGTTGAAGAATACGTGGAACTCCCCCAGTAACTAACGAGAGTTAACCTGCATGGCAACACGGAGAAAGCCAAAACTGAAGTTAGGGACGGAAAATAGTCTGGCTCGCAGCGTGGAATTAGCAAGTCTGAAGGACTTTAATGATGTAAATGGAATGCTTGAACACTTAACGGACTTTTTGCCCTCATTGAATGGCTTTTGAGAGCATGTACGTCAAAACGCCAGATTTTACAAAGGACGAAGTTTAGGCTTGAAAGCCCAATCTTACACCTAATCCGGAACAAAATTAAAAAAAAAAAACCTTACAAACAAAACAAAAAAATTAAATATACTAGTACTCCGCCCCGACAAGTTGCCACTAGTTGTAAGGGAAACGTACCTTTGTTTTTGAAACGAAAGGAAAAGGTTGAGTTAAAAATGTTCTATAAAACGTCAATTTTCCTTCACCCGTCTTGTATCGAGTTTATTATATAATAAATATGATGAACGAATTTGTTTGTGTGCCCACATCCGTAATGCACATGATCCAAACCAAAAAGTGTTCCTTGATACAATCCTGGAGTTGGGATTATCGCAATTAATTACAAAGCCAACCAGAGGTAAAAATATTCTAGATCTTTTATTTGTGGACTGTGACCGAATTATCTACGACTCGGATGTGGTACCACATTTTAGTACCAGTGGCCATGAGATAGTAATCTTCTCAATTCACTCCAATTTTGACACGGATGTTTCGGGCATTACTAAAACCATAAATAAGATAAATTTTGAATCGTTAAAGCAGAGTATTTCGGAAGTAAATTGGCCCAACTTATTATCTGAACACTATAATATTGAAAAAAAATGGAATATTTTTATTAAGATTCTTTCAAACCTTGTTCAACAGTCGTCTTTTACTTCAAAACCAAAAATAAATCGGTCATTAAAATATACAAGACCGTCGCCTGAGATCAGGGAATTAACACTACGGAAAATTAAACTTTGGAATAGACTGAAATATAATAAATCAGACATAAATAAAGTAACCTACAACAATTGTAGAAGGAACTTAAAAAATCTTTGTAGGCAAGAGGCTATAAACAAAGAACTCAAGATTATTGGTGAGGGAACCATGAACTCCCTCTTCAGATATGTTAAGAAGCAGACTAAATCCCGTAGCACTATTCCACCTCTACACTATAATCACACTATTTTAACAGATGATTTGATGAAGGCCAATGCCTTAAACTCAATTTTTAGTGGAAACTTCACTCAGGATAACAATTCGCTGGTAATTCCAAATCATATATCAAATGAGCAAAATAAGTACCATTCTGACTCTTTCACTTCCTTGAATGACTTCTCACATGACGCCGTCAAAAAGTGTTTGTTTAAACTGAAAAATAGTTCGGCGATATGTCCAGATGGTTTCTCTAGTAACTTTTATCGACGCCTCGCAGACGTACTCTCCCAACCATTATGGATAATTCTAAATTCTTCATTTCAGGAAGGTACACTCCCAAAACTATGGAAAAAGGCACGAGTTATTCCAATTTTTAAAAAAGGTAATGCAGCTGATCCGGCAAACTATCGTCCGATTTCACTAACTTGTGTGCCATGTAGGATCCTGGAGTGACTTATTCGGGAGGAGATCATGAATGATTTGTCCAAATTTGACCTCATTCCTCCAAACCAATTTGGTTTCCTACCTGGTAGGTCCACCACTCTGCAAATGCTAAATTGTGTTGCTGACTGGACACGCTCTTGCGAATTGGGGATGCCAGTCGACATCGTCTGTATCGATTTTGCCAAAGCTTTCGATTCGGTAGTACACACGAAACTTCGTTTTAAACTAAAAGCTCCTAGGTATCGAGGGTCTAATTTATGACTGGATTGAGGACTTTCTTACGAATAGATCCCAGGAGGTCTCTGTTGGTAATTCTTCCTCATGTGAGTTGCCAGTGACGAGTGGAGTCCCGCAGGGGTCGGTTTTGGGCCCACTGTTATTTCTCTTGTTCATTTCGGATTTGGCCCCGAAGTTTGGTAATGTGAAAATGCCTATGTTTGCTGACGATCTTAAGTTATATGGTAATATAAATAGCCAGATGGATCATGATGCACTGCAGAGTGCAGTCAATTATTTAAATAACTGGTCGGATATGTGGCAACTCCCCATTAATAATGAAAAATGTAAAGTCTTACCTCTAGGAAATAGATTTAGAAACACTGAATACGTGTTGGGAACATCAATTCTCGAATGCATATACGAGACAAAAGATCTCGGCATTCATTTAACTATGAATTTAAAATTCTCCACACATTGTAGCATTGTTGCGGCGAAAGCCAAAAGGGTTGGCTATATGATTATAAATGTTTCATTTCGGGAGATAAAACTACACTAGTAAAAGCCTATAAGGCTTATGTGAGACCCATTGTGGAATATGCATGCCAAGTATGGTCCCCCTACTTAATCAAAGATATAAAGACTATTGAATCTGTACAACGTACCTTTACTAAATCCTTGCCAGGCATGCGAGGTTTATCATATCAGCAGCGCTTGGCCCACTTAGGGCTCGAATCACTCGAGTTGAGGAGGCTTCATGCTGACCTCTCACTGACTTTCTCAATTCTTAGAGGCATGACAGATACCGACCCTCATGTGTTCTTAACGGTTCGTGGAAACAGTTTTACCAGAGGACACCCTCTTAAGCTTGAGGTTAGAGCTGTTCGTAGAAACTGTACAAAATATTTTTACTCAAACCGAGTTTTAAGACCCTGGAATAGTCTTCCTTCGGGGCTGGTTGGATCGGCGAGTCTCGCCCAATTTAAAAGGGACCTTAAAAAGTATGACCTTTCTGATTTCATGAAGTGTTTTTAGATTATTTTAGATTTTATGTTTTAATGAATTATATGTTTTGTATACTCTATGTATATTTTTATAGACGTGTTTTTACTTTTTAAATTGGGACCAGTATTAGTGGTGGCATGCTAGCCCTTCTGGTATCCCTATTACTTTGTGTAATAAAATATCCTTTTATCTTTTACCTGGAAGACAAGAAGCCAATAGCCAAGGCTTTTCTAGAAAGGGTTATTGCAAAAACTACACTAGGTAACACCTATAATGACAGCTTCAAAACCTTGTAAACACTCACATCGTGGGGGAGGGGAAAGGGTCTTGGAGGGCACTCAGTAGCTGAAGCGTGCTCAGAAATGTTGACTGCTGCAAATGTAATTTTGTAGGTCCAAAAATGACTTTTTTTTCAAGTTTAGTAAGTATTTTTTTCTGACCTTGGGGGGGGGGGGGGGGGGGGGGGGGGGGGGGGGGGGGGGGGGGG
>JAHWFP010258333.1:0-10623 GCA_023313725.1 Lithobius niger | reverse complement strand
CCCCCCCCCCCCCCCCCACCCCGAGATAAATAATGACCGGTCGCTAAGTTCAAAGAATACATCTTCCAATCGTTCGAATGTTCAGAGGTTTAGCTTTACGCACAAGCTGAGAGGCGGACAACACAAAGAGACTGCTCAAAAATGCCAAAACCTGATGTTGAAACGGGGCCTAACTTGCTTGCTCGGTGAATTTCTTTCTTTAAGAGGTTCTGCTCCAAGGTTCGTGAAGAGGGGAAATGATGGCGTTTTCTATTTTCGAATTTGTCTCGCAAATTTTGTTCCCGTACAAATTCGAAGATTGCAGTCGGCAGCGAAATGAGCTCGCGAAGCAGGCTTACCCATAATGAGAAAATATTGAGGGGGAAAACCGTTCATATAGCCTCAATAGGTTCTCTCTCCATCAGGGAAAAGAAAAGTCTGCCCGATCAAGTCGACCATGCCATTACCGATGGCCCTGTTCTGTTGGTTTCCATTGGGATTTTTGTTCAAACCATGCCACCCGTCACAAACACGCGTAACGTTGTATGCATTCGCAGCAGCCTCTTTGTGACGTGATCGTTCTCTTACAATTATGACGGGTGATAGGTGTAGGAGACTGGAGAAACTGCAGAACTGCAAAACCCTTCTTTGGGGGGGGGGGGGGCATAAAAATGCTGGCTCCTGTGTGCTGATGGTTATTCTGGCAGTAAGGAGACACTGGCAGGACCTAAAAATTATCCTCAAATCGTCCCTCTCTACCTCAACTCGCCTTCTCCTCGAGGCTGATAATCTCCTTAGATTAATGCTCCTTAATAAATCAAATCAAATCAATCTATCGCATCCCCCCCCCCTCCGCATTACAGTGTTAGGAATAGGGGGAATGCGATATTGGAACAGACAACCCCCGTAGCAAACCTTTCCCACATTTTTAGCACCACGATGGATTGCGGCGCCGACCCAGTCCAGATTATACGTATACAGATCAGTGCCAAATTGATACGTTTAAACGTGCTACGTTTTAACGTTACAATACGTTTAAACGTTAAAACGTAGTACGTTTAAACGCATCAATTTGGCTCTGATCTGTACACGTATAATATGAACTGGGTCCGTGCCGCAATACATCGTGGTGCGGATCACAGTGCTAAAGATATGGGGAGGGTTTGCTACCGGGGTGTCCGTTCCAATATCGAATTCCCCCGATTACTATAGTGTTATAGCAAGAAGTATACGCTTGCAACAACGAAGCCCATTGTTTTATAAGTAACATGGCTCCTTTATTGTGGGTTTGCTACCGGGGGTGTCCATTCCAATATAGAATTCCCCCGATTACTATAGTCTTATACAAAGCGATGAGCCGGCAATAACGATCGTGCATGCAGTGATTTTTACTGAACCAACTTTTGCAACAATTTAACTCCGCTCTAAGAGCCTGCAACCACGAAATAAATAAGTCGTTCTATCGTTTTGTAGTTAAGCGTTATCCGATTTTGAAGGCTTTGTTTGAAGCTTACTGTCATCATCTTTTGTGGCCATTGTTACGTGTTGACGTGCCAATCCTCCTGCTCAAATATTTTTTTTGGGGGGGGGGGGGAGAGGGGAACGGAGTTAGGTGGCTCGACGGATAGCATAACCGTCTCTTGTCTGGGAGATCCAGGTTCGATCCTGGCATAAGCCACCCCCTGGTTTTTTTCGGGACGTGAACGGCCCTGTGGTGTCTCGTGCTCATGCTGATCGTGTCAGTTACAGAACCATGTTTTTTTTCTGTTTGGAATTCTCCAGCTAATAAATTGTCCCTGTCAACCAAGTTTGGGTTCGTGCTTCCTAAAAGCAAAAACTAAACTAAACAAAACAAAAACAGCTTCTGCTACTGCTAATGTCCGTTTTCTCCCCTAGCCAATTATGAAGTCAGATGTTCTTGTGGCATTTAAGACTTTCTGCGCTTTAGCAAGCATTACACGATGAAGTTATGATGGAATATAGACTTTTTACCTTTAAAGTTGTCAAATTAACCAAACTCCCTCTATAGTCTGTTCCTTTAGCCGTACAACAAGTATTGAAAATGTTTTATCGGAAAGAGGATTAAGTGAAGCCGACTCAACTTTGCTAACTAGTCATAGCTAATTCTTTCAGCTTTTGATGTCTCGCAGAGCGTAAGGAGACAATTTAATCGAAATTCGATAGAATCCCATTTTCCATTTATTAGTAACCACAACATTTTCCAACGCTTGCTAACCATGACATCTTTAATTTCCAGTCAGGAGATTACTAATAGATAACTAATTGCATGAAAGTATAACAGTCGAGTGGAAGAACTTATGCACATTAAAGCCGCCCGCGCACTGACCGACTTGTCCGCTCGGCCAAATCGCTGCAGCCAATGAGAATGCTTACCGTTTGTGTAAAACCACGCACTAATCATTTTCATTGGCTGCAGTAACCTGGCCGCGCGGCCAAGTCGCTCAGTGCGCGGGCGGCCTTAAGCTAAAATTAATTCGACAAGTTGTAGAAGTCTCGTTGCTGTTTAAGGTTTGGCATCGTGTTAACAGTTAGATAGACTTTTGTTTTCGTGCTTTAGTTCTATAATCAAGGACAACGCTAGTGGTCCGCCCGCCAGGTTCAATTGTCAGACTTCATTGTTAGCAAGTTATTATTCAATTCCAGCATTTCGCAACCACTAGCTTTGGTACTTTAGCAGAAACCAGAGCTTAGCGTATTTTACGGTAGTGAGGGTAAATACATATGCGGCTAAACAGCTTAAAATTGTTGAACATGGACAGTCTTTGTGCCGTGATTATTGGCTACTGCCTATGCTACATACTGGCCACCTATTAATTCCGCTCATATAAAATAATTTTATGCGACAGGTACGAATGAAATTTGGTATTCAACACACTTTTAACTCCAATATGTGCCTTTTATTAGCACACCCGGCAGGCAGTGCTTGGTAGAGTTCGTTTGCGCACGAGAATTAAAAAAAAAACCGGACAGGCGGGGGCCCAGAATGCAATGCTGCAACATGTAACAATGGGGCAACAATAGGCGCGGCGCACGAGATCAGATAGTAGCTCACTCGAACAAGATGCAACGATGCTCGGGCACGGGGAAAATAACATTGTCGTGGTAGCTTCGGGCTGCGGCTCCATTAAATATATTTAGTCTTTGTCGAGAACCAAAACCAAAGTCCAAAGTCCTCAAAATTGGACGGCCGACATGACTGGATGATTTATTTACTTCTTCCATGCAGGCTTCGGGAGTATTAATGCAGGCTTCATAATTTTATTAAGAAAAGCTTACTTTTTCGGTGGGCGAGGAAGAGCAAAATATTTTGGAACTTGGGAAACGCAGGGGGGTAGGGAAGTTTTTTCAGGGTCGTGGGAGAGGGGTCACCGAAGATTTGGAGGTCGCATTTGCAATTAGTCCAGATCCCCTACCCCCAGACAGAAATAATGACCGGTCCCTTAGGATTTCGACGAAATGACGTGACCCACGGTAGAGGTAATTATCCTGCCTCCCTGTCCCTCTTCTATATTGAGGATTCTATCCCGTCTTCTCCTACTTTCTTTCCATCGTTAAAGACACTTGTGTTCATTAATGGCTGCCAGCGGCAGTGATGTCTCCTTAACTTTTTGTTGGTGCTAACAAGGAGTACGGTTTATTACTGTTTTGTGTCTGCTTGCAAGGGCGTAGTTCTTCCCCCTTCTTCTTCCCTGCTTTTCTTTTACGTCTGAATAGTCCAGCTGCTGGAATTCCGATACCTTGAAGCGTTGTGATCCATAGATTCTTTCCTTTCTCGTGGGTAGCTTCCATTCTGTTCTTTGTTCCTTGTCTGAAGTTCACCAACTTCTGTATTTTCTGATGCTTTCTTCTAATCCTTCGGGTACTTATATTGTTTTTTTGCCCGACAGGGACTCGTCATCTGTCGCTCGCGAGCTGCATGGATGCGGGCTATATATGTATAATGAAAAGGGGAGAAACCAGCAACGGATACTCAAGCATGGAAAAGCCGACTAAACCGAAAAAAGATTTGAAAAAACCTTTCAGAGCTTGCCCACCCGGTCCTTTTGCCTTAAATCTGCCACTGGCTTTTTTTTTATAGTGTTACCAAAACCATGTTAGAATTCTATCCTTGTTACTGTTTACGTTGATGGTTCAGCTATTTCTGTATTTCCTGCTGCCCCGTGGATAGCTTCTCTGCACCACCCAACTTCTTTCTCCAATATCTTCCTTGTTTTGCATGCGTTTTTTGTTCTGCTTCCCGTGTTTGACAAGTAGCACGATCCCCCCACAACTTTCCAATTTACATTATGCTCTTATCTTGAGTAGGTTCGGAGATACAAATTGGATGACCTTGAATACGAACTCCAAGGTCATTTTGGACGGCATCATCGGATTCGCCATATGTGACTTCCTATACCAGTATGCTATTATCAGCAACCTGTATCCAAGTCTTAAGGATTTATTTGACTGGTACGGGACTTCGGGGACATACGGTAGAATGACTGAACTTCACGCTGAACGTCTTTTTTGATAACTTGTCTCACGATCGGAGTCATTATTTTTACCTCAGCGTTGTCCATAGCGATCTGAGGAGTTTTTAGCATCGAGGTAAAAGCACCGGTCATTACCGGAAGTTAGACTGGCATAGCAAAGACAAAAATGTATCTCAGATCACTCTGGACAACGTAGTGGTACAGATAATGACTTCAAGCGTGAGACATGTTAACAACAAAGACCTTCAGCGCGAGTTCCAGTGATTAAAATAGTGATTGTATAAAAAAAAGGTACTGTTCTACGATATGACTTCATTATAATTATCTTCTGTGCCCACGCGGCGTGCGAGCGATGAGCCCCTGGGTGTTTTCCTTGCTTATAGTTCTCGCTCGATTATGGGTTTTTACTGTGCTTTGTGTAGAGTGCTAGTGTGAATTATTTATTCTCTTACTAACCGACCTAAGGATGGCACGTTCTTGGTGACTGTGTGTCAACTCCCTCCCCCCTTCCCTTCTGATTGGGTAACATCGTTTACTACGTGTGGGAGAGCAAAAAATGGGTCGTAAATGAATTCACGTGGTCAGCCATTGTTCTACTTATCCCTCGTGGTTTTTCACTTCTCGCAGCACTGTAGAGTTCAATCTCAGTTGGCCTTGCACTTCTCCCTCGTGGTTTCCAATTGTGGTGTGAGCTGGCGCTCATGTTCCTTTGTCAGGCGCGAGTTGTTTTCTCTTCTGCGTTGTTGCCTCTGCACATCTCCCTTGTAGTTTTCAATTATGTTAAGATATCCGTTGTCATGCGCGATCTATTAGACGATCACCAGCATATCATCCATCTTGTTTGGCCGATACAGGTGACGTGGGAAAAGAAGTAGCCAATCACAGCTTTCTGTCGCTTTTAATAATCTAGATTATATGTAACTTTTTTATAATTTTCTACTATATTCCAATCATGTGTAATAATTGTTGAAGGAAAAATCTATATTAATATTAAAAATGAGTCCAATTAAATCTTTGAGGTTTTCGAAACCTAGTCCCTAAGGGTTTTCGACTTTTTATTAGAAATTATGGAAATAATGATTTTTCCATTGTGCGGAACCATGGTAGAATTGAGGACCCTCGAGTCATTTAGAGTGGATAAAGCTCTTTTGTGTTTTTTAATTGACTGCCAGGAGAGTTAAATAATTTCATTGGGGAGTGAGGAAGGTTTGCCGATATCTCTGACCCTCAAATTTGGTTGTAATGTATGCATTCAGAATTTTCAAATTGGAGAAAGGTCGATGGAATGCCGTATTTGGGTAATGAAACCATATCAGAGCTTAACAACTGTTTGCAAATTGAGGCAATCTGACGAAGTGTATGTGTGTGTGTGTGTGGAGGGAGAGGGGGGTTGTGGAAATTATTTTTTCGATTACAGATTCAACCGACTCTGCATTAAATTCGAAGAAATGATTCGGAAGGAAAAGTCAGCATTTTTGCGTTAGATGAAGACTTCTTCTTTTGAGTACATTACACCACCGTGATTTTGTGCCGCACTGCTCAATCCCAGCTAGCCAATCTGAAAACTTGGGGAGAGCCTCTCCAACTTCTTTCGTCGCTAAGAATTTCCGATTGGGTTTCCATCTAGTTTTCCCTTTAATTTAATCGCACGGAAAGAAAGAAAGAAGGAACGTTTGCCAAAGAATCCTCCTCTTAAGAGAGATGGACTTCGGAGAATATCGAATTTTTAAGGGGCGCGGAATTGTTTGTGAAATAGGGTTTTACTCGCGTAAGCCAAGAGGGCTTTAAAAATGCTTTTTTCGGAGCTTTAAGCGAAACTGGTTTACAGCTTCACTGCACTTAAATTTTAAAATTCCCATAATCCGAGATGAAGTCTGGGTTTAAACGATTACTCGCCGAAGAGGGTTCGGGTGTAAAATTTGAAGTTATTTTTGAAGAACGAGATTTTTCGAAAACTCTTGCAGTTCTCGAGCACCATAAACACTTTGCTTTCGGTAGGTAGGGCCACAAATCGCAGGCTGAAGAATCTTTGTGAAGATTATGGAAAAGTGGAATTTTTATTTTAAAGTATACTTTAAGTAAATAGCCATAATCTGGCCGCCGCTGGAATAGTGTAACCGACGTAAAGTGCCTTTTCCAACAAAGTTCGCTACACCTTACTTGTAGTAAAATGGGTGGAAGTGATCGAGAGGTTGGCTAGGAATTCATTTTCCTGAACCCTATTTGTGCGCAGCTACTTCGCAGCGGGTGCCGGATTAAAGGGGGTGCTTTGGGTGCTGAAGCACCGGGTCAAGACCGAAAAAGGGGCTCAAGGGTGCTTTACGGTCATGGGAAAAATAAAATAAGGCACTATTTTAAATAATTTTTTTTTTAACTTTTACTGTTTTTGCAAAAAAAAAATTATTGTTTCAAAAAAGGAAATTTTTTTATTGCTGGATAACAAAAGTGAAAAGCGTCTCAGATGGCGCACGGACAACGATAATGACTTAGGATGTGAGACAAGTTAACAATAAAGACGGTCAGTGCGAGTTCCAGTGATTATAAAGAAAAACGGATTGTTCTACGATGTGAGTTTTGGCAAGTTTCACCCCTTTGATTGTATAGTATTCTCTATCTACCCCAAAAAAAACTTGTTAAGGATTCCCGCCAAGCTTTTCGGCCGTGGGAAGTCGTGATATCAAACGCCAAGCTAATTCCACCGAGTAATAATTCAAAGGTTAAATGAAATATATGAAAATTGCTTACTGCGCAATTTTCAATTATTTCATTTAACGTTTGAAGTATTAGTCGGTGGGATTAGCTTGGCGAAGGAGCTTGGGGTTTGATATCACGACTTCCCACGGCCGAAAAGCTTGGCGGGAATCCTTAACAAGTTTTGTTTTGGGGTAGATATCAGATTTTTTTGGTCCAAATTTATGAAATCCATTTTTTTCCTTAGTAATCTATCCATACGGTGAGCGAGCGACGACGAGTCTGTGTGGTTGCTACTGAATATTAGTGTCAAAATTATCAACAACATTTAGGCAAACCCCCAAGGTTGGCATTGTATTTACCAGGGGAGGTTTTTACCAGGTTTATACCATGTTTTTACCGCCCCGGGATAAACTACTTTTTTCCAGTTAAAGACAAAAATAGGTGTATTACATGCGAAATATTATTATATTAGTTTAGAAAAATTAAATAGTGCTAAATATATAATTAAAAGTTTCTTCAATTCAAAAGATTAGAATAAAATATGTTTGCTGATGCAGCGTTTACATAGGGAAATGAACATAATTAAGTGTGTTATACAAATTATAATTGAAATGCTAAAAATTCTCATTATGATTTTTTTATTGGCAATTTTTTTTATGAATTGCCATGTGGGAATCATGAATGGGGGATCCTCATTCCCCGGGAGAATTTCGCCTCAAATCAGAAAGAGAAACCAAAAACAAACACAGTACTATTGGGATTCCTCTTATTTTATGAAAGTTTCTATGTTAGTAGTTTCACTACATTCTATTACTTGAATTTTCGTTTCAAATAGAATTACTAACTACTACTATTAGTGTTAATGAGCAGTTAGGCTCCAAACTTTAAAAATACATTAATAAAAAAATAATAATTATAAAAAATAACATTTTCCCCACATAGTCGGTATTATTGTGTGCGTGGCGTATTTTGAGTCCTGCAAGTATTTTGTGAGCGGCTACGTCTTCCTGGAGGGGGTGGCTTTAATCGATGGCCGCCATTGTTTTTGTAACCATCTTGGATATCAACAAAGCACTCTGCTACTGAAAACGTACAATCTATTATCTGTGTTCGTTCTGCGGAGAACTCAAGATAGGCCGCGCACACTATAACCAGGTTTTTACCGGCATTTACCAGTGCCCTGTCCAGAACTAGTTTTTTTCCGGGAAATTGCCAACCCTGCAAACCTCTAAAATCAGGCTTTTCCCTCTTTACACTATTTTGTGAACTCTCTGCTATGTTTGCCGTCTTTAGTTTTTGTTACGAGACAATACGAAAATAATAACGACTGTTTGCCGAAAAGCGATTAAAAAAAAAAACCCAGAATTCTACATTCTTATTTATTGTTATTGTGCAAATATTGAATCTGGCCTCATATTGCCGTCTCTCCCAGATATTTATTATTAGGAACACGATTTAATATAGTTCCTTGTTTTTTTTTTTCCGGTTTAATTTTTTTTTTTTTTGTTATGGAAACGAAATGTATACTCTTTATGCACTTTTATTTTTGCTACTTTTTCCTTTGAGGTTGTGTCTTAAGTAAATTAAATTCCAGAGGTTTAACGGTGCCTCGGAGAAATACAAAAACTTAATGTAAGCCAATAATTAAAATGGAAATAACTTGAGTGGAGAATTCTAAGCAGCAGCGTCTTTTGTTAAGAAATCCTGATATGCACAAATGAGAAGGATTTTTTTTTTATTATTTTTTATGAAATTTTTTCAAAGGCAAGGTCATAGAGGAAGTAAGGCGAGGTGAAAACGATTCGAAAACATCACACTTGGATGTTTTCCGTCTCTCGGTTTTTAATTAAGAACGAATTAAAACTAAAAGGAACGCCAAGCGATTAATGCATGAAAACCATAGAGAACAGGATGCAAGTCTCCATTAAACAAATTTCTTAAAATCAGTAATAGGTGTGGTACGAACACAAATTGTTTTCATTAGTTTTTAGAGCTTTCGTTTTTTTTTTTTATGAAGCCTATCATCCTGCTCGAGTTTTTCTGCACTGATTTAATGACCGCGCGAGAGAGCGAGCGTTGTCTAATACTCGATGAAAAATGATTTTGTGTGTTTGTCTGTTGAGGAAATAATGGTGTTCGCAATTTTGTTCTGGTTTGGTTGAGGTTTCCTGTCAAGGGAGCCATAGTGCAGGAAATGCGCACGTTCTTTAGTGCTTGGGGCAACTTGACTTATAGAGCGGGTTCTCTTAACCACCGCTGTTAAAAATCAGCTAAAATCCCGAAAACCTCAGAAAATGTTTTTGCATTTCAGACAAATAGTTTTGTACTCTTGACTGATGCGGTGCTGCCTGAGCAGCATGAATTCACTTTGTGTGGCCTTTGTATTTTTCTGCATTTTATACTTTAATTCTCTTTATATTTAAAATGAACTAAAAATATTCACGCAAAAGTTTCTTTTTTATAGCTGTACGAGTGAAATAACCCGAGCATAGTTTAATCAATAATTTTCCCTTACAACTCGTGCCTTTCTTTTAATGTTTAAAGTTCACAAAAAGACCGTTCCGGGTACCAAAATAAGGTCGAGTCTATTTTTAGTAAAATATCACAAGTTCTTATAGTTTATTACTGATAATTTTCCTAAATCACAAATTGTATTGGCGCGAGTGATTACGAAAAATTATCAGTAGTAATATCACGAGTGCATAGTTTTTTTTTATCGATAATTAAACTATATGCTCGAGTGGCATTTGAAACGAGAATATACCGTGTCCTAACTAGGTATGCTTTCCTAGCAATCTATCACAAACTTGTCGAAAGTAGCCAAACTCACCGTAAATGCTGACGATTGTCGTGGTACCAGGGGCGGCGTCAGGCCCGGGCCTACCGGTCACGTGCCCGGGTAAAAATAACAGTGCCCGGGTCCGCGCCCTGGTAAAAAAAAACTTTAAATTGTCAAGTCGTTTGTTAAATAGGTTTTCATTCTTGAGCCTTCTGCTGCCCGCACAACAGTCACTACAGAAACATTGTTGGAGCTGGTAAGTGCTTCCTTTAAATATTCAATCACATTTACAAACACACATTTTTTTTAGTAACAGGTGTAAACTTATAAATAGTTAATCAAGAGCATCTTAACATGCTTGTTATATTGCCTTCCGTATTTTCGTAGTTAAAACTTTCTTTTTGAGAACTTTACATATAAAACAAAAAGATAATATCGTAGCTTTCTTCCAGATTTCCCTGAAAACATTCAACGAAACGATTATTTTGCCGTAAAATCCACCCATCCAGCTAGTAAACGTTTCTTTCTCGGAGCATGCAAACGGGACCTGGATTGTAAAAATTTCGGAACCGATTCCAAATCTGGCGTTCTTCCATACTGCAGCCTCTCCGGTTTTGAGAAGCAGTTGATGACAGAAACTTGGGCAGCATAATTTTACGCAAATGATTTTTTTGTGTT
>JAHWFP010258332.1:16919-42664 GCA_023313725.1 Lithobius niger | reverse complement strand
CTAAATCTTGTCATACATCTGTACCTCCTGCAAAAATTGAAAAACACCGGACAGGAGGACAGACTTATCGCCCAACTGACGCGCAATGTCATGCGGAAGATGGAACCGACGACGAACACCATCAAGATGGCGACAATCAACAAGTAAGTGCCGGACCGTAAGTGGCCGTCGACACCAAGAACATTCAGGGGGGTCAACCCCCCGCAAAAGGAAACAGTGAGTAAGTCGGGTGTGACCAATTCGCACAATAGAGCGTGACAAGGTATGCATTATTTAATTTTTTTATTTATTTACACTATTAGAGCCAACCGACCTTACGTCACATGCTCAATCTAATACTAAATCTAAGCTAACCTAATACTAAACCTAACCGTTCTACAACTGAACACAGACCATACAACTGAATGGCACCAATAGACACAAAGCAGCACAAAACAGGGTAAGAGGGTAGGAAGGTAGGTATGCATTATGTACGACTTGCAACTAAATTGTTGTGTCATCCCATCAAAAATAATAGAAGAATGGAACTGGGCTAATGTGTAGCAAAGTAGCCCCAGTAAATAATGTTAAAAATTATGAAAAACACAGGAAACGCAATTCTTCCAAACATATTGACTGGAGAAGTGTCTTTCCTATCTTCGTTTTGAGCAATATTCATGCGAGTATTAAGAGCATTGGGAATTCCCGTGTTTGGCGGCTGGAAATATTTAAAAAAAAATCATCACACAGTTAGAGGAATAATATCAAGCAATGTAAATTGTCACACATTGTATAATTGCTTTAGACAAACACGCTAGAAGAATTTATCCTTTCTTAATTTAGTCTCTCCTAAATTAAATCCCCTCCCTTTAGCGTATTTAGTATTCACCCAATGTTTAACTCCAACATTTTTTTGGTTTCCTAAAGTTGAATTAAACGAAATGCATAAAGGTGACTTAATGTACTACGCGAAGAATTCGTGTATAGGTTTTCGTTGTTGGCCAATTCTGACTAATCATTGTTTTTTACGGCGTGAGTTCCGTAATTCTGTAATAGCCAAACATACTGCACACGTTTCACAAAAACTATTTTGTCTACGATGGTTGATGGTAAAACAGGCTGCTGCAAACTGATATTGTCAAATTTCTACGAAAATCTCACTTCCTCTGCCCCAAGATTACTCCCATATCATCTTGGGGCAGAGGAAGTGAGATTTTCGTAGAAATGTGACAGTATCAATTTGCAGCAACCTGTTTTACCACCAACCATCGTAAAATGCAGAAAGTTAAAAAGCACTTTAGTAATTAAAAACACATACAGAGTAGCCATCAAGTGCAGGTGAAATACGAAATCACGACGTTTCGGTTCTTAGGTCGGAACCGTTTCATCCTTAAGATTTACGAGTTTTATAACCATGATCCATGATCTACTGTTATTTTATTAGTTTTTAATTTTTAAGTTGTTTGACATGTTTTAAACCCTTCTCTTGAAAACGGCTACGATGTAGGAACCGAAACGTCGTGATTTCGTATTTCACCTGCACTCGATGGCTACTCTGTTTGTAGTTTCTTTATCAACCATCGTACACAACATAGTTTTTCCTTTGCAATTTTTGCAGCGAGAATCGAAATAAGTAGACTAATCAAATGTGCAACGTCAAGTTATACACAC
This sequence comes from Lithobius niger, assembly GCA_023313725.1. Classification (NCBI taxonomy): domain Eukaryota; kingdom Metazoa; phylum Arthropoda; class Chilopoda; order Lithobiomorpha; family Lithobiidae; genus Lithobius; species Lithobius niger. Next base: position 41,014 of record JAHWFP010258332.1, on the reverse strand, counting down.
GCTAACATTAATTTTTTTTTTAATTTACTGCTGTTTCACCAATGGGAACCTCCCACAGTGATGACAAGTCTAAAGTTGAATTAGGTTTCTAACAACCAGATCTTTCTCTTTATATTCATATTTCAGTTTTTTAAAGTGCTAAACTGTAGATGCGTAAGCCCTATTGCTTAAAGACTGTTAAAAATCTATTAAAAGCATAACAAGACTGAATTATGCATTTAAAAAATGTGCGAAACGTGTGCAGTTTGTTTAGCAATTACATAATTACAGAAGTCAATCTTTAAAAAAACAATGATTAGTCAGAATTAGTCAACAGCAAAAACTTATACATGAATTGTCATAGTACGTTGAGTCACCTGAAAGACTCCACTTCAAACCAATAAACTAGCACTCCTTCATAACAGCACCACTTCGACTTTATCGATGTAGCCAGTCGCCTAGTGTTTATGAAAACTTGAAGATGTATAATTGAACCTGTTACGAAGGTCACACAGAGGCCTAACCACCTGGATTACTGCGTCCAGGCCTGGAGACCTCAGTGCAAAATCATTGATTTTCTTGAAAAGACTCAGTGGAAAGTCTACGAGTCCCGCCTAAGTGCTCTCAACCTGTCAAGCCTTATCGATAAGGGTGAAACCATCGATAGGGGTGACGCCATCGAAACGTTCAAGATTCTCAACAACCATTACGACATTTCTACCACTTTCTTTGAGCTGTGACGTGACACTCGAACTCGTGGACACAATCTTAAACGTTTCCAGCAAAACATCCGTACTGAGGCCAGGAAACATTTCTTCACCAATCGAACTATCCGTCCTTGGAATCATCTACCTCAAGATGTCGTTTCTTCCAACTCCACCAATCAGTTTAAATCACGCTAAGGTGCACTGTTTCCCACTTGTTGATGTTATTGCTTTTCTTGGGCATTATGAGCTACGCTCTTGCCGTCATTTGTATAATAATAATAATACACGAATCACAAAGCACAATGGTTCATGAATTAGCCAACAGTGAAAACACATACAAAATATTTCATCGCGCACGAAGCCAATATGATTTATTTATATTTCATTCGTGGTAAGTAACTGATTCGAATCAGTCATTACCTAATATACGACTGTATTGCCTTTATCAATTCGGGACTTGGAAAGAACTAGTTCGTTAGTACAGCTCCTAGTCTTGTCATTTGAATAAAATCTAACTAAGCAAAGATGGCTTACTATACTAAGATACTTCTTTTATGACTGATTGTATAAAAATCAATTATAAAAGAAGTATCTTAGTAAAGTAAGCCATCTTTGCTTACTAAGATTTTATTTTCTATACCCGTATAATTCGGAATGAATTGCAAGGATACGGAAATAGGTTCCTGATGCCACCCACTCATGGAAGAAGTCAAGTATGGAGAATGCAGTGTATGTGGGTGGCATTCTCCAAATGTGGGTAACCTTCATTACTGATTAAACACTTCCAGTAGTCAGATGGTGCTGTAGCTGTATGCACACCCACCAGGGCGTGCACATACCTATTTGAAATATATATGTGGTATGTGTATGCCCTGGTCAGCTAAATATATATATAGGTGCAACACCCTTTGTCGGGTGCTGCCTCTACTTCTGTGTAATACCCGGTTCTGCTCTCTTGCTAGTGGCAAGGGCCATCTAGGCTTTTTAGTAAAGTGCCCTGTCCAAACTTTACAATGGCGACGAGAATTTAAATTCATTTAATTTAAGAACTAACTTAAATTTATTCCCCTGGTAAACCCATGTGTGGATGGGTAACCGGGTGTGGTTGCTTAGTAAATAGTAAATATTTTTAGTTTTTGTCCTAATTCATACCTATTTCTGGTGGGGTGGAATTTGCTGCATGTGGCAGGTGTAGCTAAAGTTCCCCCATCTAGTGGCCGCGCAGTGTCCTTCGACGCCTAACGGCCGGGATTGAGAGGGACAGGCAACACTGACCTCTGTTTGGACTCATGTGACGTACCACCACATTATGAAAGGTATTTGGTGCCCCACACTGTAGTGTAGATTAGCTTCTACAGTTGTGGTGAAATTTCTAACGGTCTCGCTATTTGTGAAAGTGCCACACAAAGACCCGTCATTACGATAGGGGTGGTGTGGAACGTAGCAAGTTTCCTTGGGGTTTAGACAGATGAAAGTCACGTTTTAAGTGGTATTTGTTGGAAATATTTAGAAAATATTTTGTAAAATATTTACAATAATGTTAAAACGTTGTGGTTCGCAATTTATTTTTTTTTCAAAGGGGCTTTCGAAACATACCGTAAGGGTGAACATAGTGTTCGTTCTTGTGGAATTTTTGTTGTTAAAACAATATGATAACAGACGCTTGGTGTCTGATTACCTCGACACTGCTACCAATGTACTTTCGCACTTATCCACCCACCCATACAATCCTTTCTTCATCTTGAAGATGTAAGCCTATTCAGACTGCAATAAGTTCTACGTACATTGCCTGATGAGGTTGTCACTACGACACTAAAACGTTAGGTAGGCATTTGCAGTTGCTCGTTGTCTGTCAACACAGCCACATATTTCGTAAGCGGACTGATGTCCCATGCTGACTGAACAATGGTAAAATTAAAAACTAATACTGTTCGTCTTCACGTACATCACTGTATTACGTGATGAACAGTTAAAGAACAGTTAAAAAGTTAAGTTAAAAAGATCGGTTAAAGACTGTCTAGATTGTTTAAACAGTGGTTTATTTTCATTGCTTGCTGTTAGTTGTGTCTGTTGTTGGTTTGTTGAATGTTGTTGTGTTTGCCAGGTTTAAACACTACCCAGTATGTACAATATACGGTCCTAACTACCTAATGAGCAGCTAGCTACCGTAGCGGGGTTATGCACCCCATTCAACACACGTGAGTTCAGTAACAACACCAGGTTGCAGTAACAGAGAATGAGCGTGTGCTTCCTGTAAGCACACCCCTTTATTAGATCAACCGGCGGATAAGATACTATATACAATAGAGAGCCGCGAGGGGCGTACAAATAAACATGACGGACTGGCCTCCATTACGGAGGCAAAACCTGGAACACTCCAGTCACCCCCAAGAAAATGGAGAGTGACTAGTATGATAATTACTACTCTCATAATTGGCTTAAACAAAGAAATGTATAATAAAAGTTACAAGCCATATCCCCCCCTGCAAGTAAATAACAAGTTACTACAAAAATTATTTTCTGCAACAAAAAAATAGAAAACTCTACCAAAGACTCGAACCAGCAAGTCTAACACTATGTACAACTCCAAAATTCAAAATTTCGAAGAAAAATAGTTTTCTTGTTAATAAAACCAGTATAACCCTCGTCGGGGTGTCCGTGGACAGTATCAGTTGGGTAGTCTGGTCGGGCTGTGGCAAGACTGGCAGTGAGCAGTGGATCCTCAGCCTCTAGGACTATTGGAGGTATGCTGTTCTAAGCTGGTTGCACTGTTGGATCCCCCATCTCTCTTTGGAATCTGGGACGACCTGGATCGAGGCAACACCAGATTTTCTTATCACTAGCACTGGCTTCCCTTGAATGCGCTAAATTATATTCAGGCAAAAGTCAGTTCAAATGAGTAAAAATATTTTTGAAGTGTTAGTTTGCGAATTTTCACTCACTGAACAATTGAACTAATTTTATACACTGGAAAAAAGATACTTTAAAAAATAGGTTAAACGTATAAGAACAGTAAAATGTTAGTCCTCAACGTTACTATGAATAGGAACATTACTAACACAATGCAAAATAAAAAGGGACGAAAAATTGTTAAAACCATAATATAGCAAACCAGACTTTAGTTGATTACTGAATGTGGCCAACACGATAGAACGTGATAAAGTTTGCATTATGTACGACTTGCAACCCAATTTTCGTATCGTCACAATCAAAGATAACAGAAGAATGGAACTGGGCTATTGTGTAGCAAAGTAGCCCCAGTAAATGATGTTAAAAACCACGAAAAACACAGGAAATGCAATTCTTCCAAATATATCGACTGGAGAAGTCTTTTTCTTATCTTCATTTTGAGCAATAGTCATGCGATTCTTAATAACAATGGGGATACTCATATTTGGTGGCTATAAATATAAAAAAAAATCAGTACATAATTTGAGGAAAAAACTCAAGCATTGTACATTGTCATACATTGTATAATGGATTAAGACAAACACGCCCAAAGACTTTAATCTCGTCACCTAAATTAAGTGCCCTCCCTTGAGCGGGTTCAGTATTCAGTTAATGAATACCTCCAATTTGTTTGTCTTTACTGTAAGTCGAGAAAGAAGCCACTCGGATTACACCTACATCTTCTTGGAACACCGGAAGCGAGTCTTTCATAGAAATGTGACAGAATCAGTCTGCAGCAGTCTGTTTTACCATCAACCATCGTAGACATTGTTTTTCCTTGTGAATGGTGGCATTGAGTATGGAGATAAGTAGAAAAATCAAACATGTAACGTCAAGTTATGTAAGCACTGATATTAAAATATTTTTAAAATTTACTGTTGTTTCAGTAGTGGAAACCTCCCACAGTGATGACAACTTCAATGTTGAATTATGTTTCTAAGAAATTAATGTAATCACATCTGTAGTCATATTTAATTTTTTTTCAATCTATAAACTGCGGATGCCTAATCCCTTGGCACTATTGCTTAAAGACTGTTAAAATAGATTAAAATCATAATTAAGACTGAGTTATGTATTTAAAAAAAAATGTGTGAAACGTGTGCATTTTGTTTGGCAATTACATAATTAGTATTAAAAAACGCTTAAGCGTATAAAATACGGATGTAAGCCTTAAAAAACTTGAAGCCCTAAAGAAACAGATATTAGAAAAAGACATATAGGCCATCAGCGTCGCACTAATATGTGTAAAATAATCTCCAGTGACCCAAAAAAACAAGCAGGAGCTTCTTTTACACGTATTAGTGCGACGCTGATGGCTTACATGTCTTTTTCTAATATCTGTTCTTTTAGGGCTTTAAGTATTTTAGGCTTACATCCGTATTTTATATGCTTAAGCGTTTTTTAATACAAATATCCCTTATTTTTTTTCTTGTTTCAGCAAGATTAACACAGAAAAGAACACTGTAATCACCTTAAAATAACTGTTATAAAAGAGTCTTTTCCATGGCCGATTCGTTTTATGCTGCCAAGAATGACTTTTGCACCCAACTTCATGTTTTTAGCTTGATCTATAAGAATTTGTTGCCCACCCCCCCCCCTGGGAGGCATCACGGGGGGGGGGGTCTGGGACGGGAGGGGGGGGGGCACTGAAAGCACTTTGGGGTATTTCATTGGGGTCCATGGCTGGTTCGATTTTTACTGTTAAGAAAGACTTGTGTACCAAATTTATGTTTTCTGCAAAATTTCTCCAAAAATTTGTTACTCCACTTAATGATTTCTACCCAGTGCTCTTCAACAATACTTGCTCTGCCGACGCGAATACTGCAGTCACATCAAAATCGTGTTCAAAAGGCCCTGGTCGGTGTTAATACCTACATTTTAAGCTGTACAAATTGAAAATCGGTTCATTGGTTCGATCTTTAGGTGAGAGCAAAAGTTCTAGCCCATTTGGCTTTCCGTGTCAAGAATAATGTAGTTACATTAATATAGCATGCGAAAGGCCATGGGCCTTCTCCATACCTACGTTAGATCACGCTAAAAACATGAAATTATGTGCAAAAGTTATTCTTAGCCTCATAAAACGAATCAGCTATGGAAAAGACTGTCTTATAACAGTTATTTTAAGGGGGGGGGATTGAGGCTTAATGGCGCGTCGACAACTTGGTCATTAGCGCCAACCTCAGTCACAGTGCAGTGGTCCGGGTTGCCACTGCACCACACTTTACAGAGATGTTATTCAAACCCCTAATCTAAATATTAGATATTTTAAGGTGATTACAGTTTTCTTTTAAGTGTTATTCTTGATGTAACAAGAAAAAAATAAGGGATATTAGTATTAAAAAACGCTTAAGCGTTTAAAATACGGATGTAAAAAACTTAAAGCCCTAAAGGAACAGATATTAGAAAAAGACATAAAAGCCATCAGTGTCGCACTAATACGTGTAAAAGAAGCTCTAGCTTGTTTTTTGGGTCGCTGGAGATTCTTTTACACGTATTAGTGCAACGCTGATGGCTTACATGTCTTTTTCTAATATCTCTTCCTTTAGGGATTTAAGTTTTTTAAGGCTTACATCCGTATTTTATACGCTTAATCGTTTTTTAATACTAATTAGTTAGTAATAAGCCAACAGCAAAAACCTATACACGAAATATCATAGCACATTAAGATGATTAAGTCACCTTTATGCATTTCGTTTCGTTCGAATGATGGGACTCCGCTTCAAACCAATAAACTTGCCCTTCTCCATATAAGTACCACACCGACTTTATGTATGTAGCTGGTCGTTCACTAGCTATGAAAATTTGAAGATGACTCACTGAACCCGTCACAAAGGTCACACAGTGGCCTAACCATGCCTCCAATTTAACCAAAGTCTCAGTTACACTCGCTTCGCTCGCTCATTCCGTGTCGTCTCGCTACGCTCGAGGAGCTTTCATGCTGCAACTCTTATGCTGCTGACGGACATTCCATATCTAACATGATCAAGCAAATGATCAGAGAGTGCAGTACGCTTTTTTCGTAAGGGGGAATAATGAATTTATTGGAGCCATGGCCCATAGCCAAACGCCCTACTATAAAACAACTTAACTACATGTACACATTGAACCTAGGACCATACAACGTCATCCATCATAGCCTGGTGATACTATGCCAGTTTCACAAATTCACTGCAAAACTACCATTGCAGCCTTGAAGACGTAAGGCTTCAGTTGATAACAAATGATAACCATAAATCACTCCAACGGTCTAGCTACCCACGAGCTACGTGCAATTCTAGAGGCGAAACATGCGATTCGTATCCAGTCGGCCTTAGCTTGAAGAAACCATCCTTCAATGTCAATGAGCTAGGAGGCAAGACACGTGATTTGTAGCCCAGTCGGCCTTGGCTTGTAGAAGCCATTCCCTTTCTGGCACGCGATTGTACTGTATTGAGCCAGGAGGTTAGCCATGCGATTTGTACCCAGTCGGTCTTGGCTTGAAGAAGCCATCCCCTTTCTGGCCCGCGCCTAAACTGGCAATGAGACAGGAGGCGAGACACGAGATTTCTTCCCTAGTCGCCCTTGGCTTGAAGAAGCCATCATATCCATCCAAGCTGCAAGGCCGTTTCAACGCTGTAGCACGTGAGTTGCTACATGCTTGAACTAAAATGCTTACTAATTTTATTATGCGTACTCCTTTGGTATAGATTATTTTTTTATTCAAATTAATTTTACATGTGGTTTCCTTGTTTCACAAAGAATTTTTTACTTAAAAGCCATCTCCTTCCCCGCTACGTGTGATGCTTTGAAACAGCAACCACATTGTCGCCTATAATTTTTGACTAATATAAAAGATTTCGTGCAAGGCGAAATCGTACCTAGAAACTATTCGTGTTTACCGCAATTATGCTGGACTATTGCTGAGTAGAGCACCAGCTAATAGCATACTATTGATCGAATATCGATGTTTTATAAATCCAAACGTGGAAATATTTCTGACCCTTTTCTATTACTTATATATTTTGTTTAAATAGGCCTAATTTAGCATTAATCTTTTCGTAGCTTTACGTAATTTCATTTAAATTTAAGGCTAAATAGGTAGTTTGTATTTGAACACAACTCAACTCCTATGATTTGAAATATCCAAAATGCAACTCCAACAGTCGTCCCATCAGCGAGCTGCACGTGCCTCATTCTTGAAAGACGGTTGTTAGCATTGCCAGCCGTAATCCTACTGACAACACTACTGGATCACGCGCCTCCTACGTGGCGCAACAATTGTGGACCATCCGCACAGCAGGAAGATGTGATTTGATTTGATATTTGATTTGATATTTTATTGAGCCTACTCGGCCTTTAAGCCACCCGCTCAGTCTAAAAACTACTTACAAACTAAACCAGAATCAAAACACAGTACAAATCGACTAAGATGCACAGCTGTGACCTTGCCCCGTGGGAATGCGTAGGGGCATGAAACCAACCAGGCAGGACAGATCCGGAGTTACGTATCAAACCTGCGTGTAGCCCGGCAGAAACCCAGGACTCGGCCCAACATTCCCCCGCCGGGTGGAGCATGAGGCGGGACCCCCAGGACCTCAGCCAACGGTTCCCCACTCCCCAACACAAATCGGCGTTGTGACGCCCAACGGGGACATTCCAATAGAAAATGCCCGACCGTTTCCGGCCCACCACCACAAACACACTCTGGCGACCTCGCCCACCCCAAGCGGGCGAGATGGGCCCGAAGCAGGACATGACCCGTGCGCAACCGTGATAACAGGCCAGCATCCCTGCGGGAAAGACCGTCCAGTAACCGTGGAGCAGCAGTCGAGGGATGCAAAGAGAAGAGTCGTCTCCCCGTTGCACCCGTAGCCCAAACTGCCTCCCATTCCCCCTGCACAGCCCTACCAACCACAGGCCTCAAATCACGTGGACCGAGAGCCACGCGCACTTCACTGCAACCCCCCTCTGCACCTCGGCGAGCCAGGGTATCAGCCTGCTCATTACCGAAAAGCCCTGAGTGACCCTTCACCCACCCAATCGACACAAATACGCCTTGCAGACCCAAAGTGTATATCTTCCACCCCACCTCCCGTGCGATTGGGTGGGAACACTGGAGTGTCTGGAAACACCTCCCCAAAAAACCCAACCCCGCTAGAGAGTCTGTCAGAACACAAAATTCCGAGAAACCTAGTTCCGACCCCACGTCAACAGCCACTGAGACTGCAACCAACTCGCCCACAAAAGCTGATGGGAGAGCACAAACGGTGTACCCATACTCCAAACGCAGCTCTGGGATGCACACCCCAATCCCCCCACTCCCCCATTGCACAAAGGAAGTGTCACAAAACACACGGGCACAGGTACCCGGCAGACACAGTGGAACCTTAGGATCCAGCATCGCCGAAGCAGCAGCACCACACCACACCCACGGGACCGGAGGATGGACAAACACAGGCAACGGGTAGGCACCAAGACAACCCTGATCCAAGAGGGAAACACCTAGCCCTGGAGCACCAAGCAGCGCCCGGGCGTCAGGAGACAAGAGCCGATAATCGCAAAGAATGCGAGCAAGAGGATCCGCCTTGCCCCTCGCAATCGCCCGCAGGCAGAGCCTCATCAGTAACTCCTTTGCCCGGAACAACACAGGTTGCTCCCCCGCCTCAACATGAATAGCATGAACAGGTGTCGAAGGCAAACAGCCTGTAACCACCCGCAAGCAGTCATGCAGAGCAACCTCACCAGACCCACCAAAAACCCAAGAAAGCGTAGGACGGGCATCCTGCGGCCGCACAAGAGCCCAACCTTCGAGATCCGCAGGCCCTCCGAGACCCGAGCGCAGAGCCTGGCCCCATAAAGCGCCTTCTCCTTACGGAGGAGAAACCGTGTTTCCTGAGCAGTGCCGATGTACTCAAACCACCGTTCGTCGCTGCGATGACGCTGAAACCTCTGCCACGCACGGCGCCTATCCCTAACCGCCAGAATACAGGCCGGCGACCACCAAATTGCATTGCGCCGAGCCCTACTAGCCGACAAACGCCTCTCCCGCCACCTCATCCTTACCCACTTTTCCACCCATGGCGCAAAATCACCAGAATCAACACTAGGGCGAGCCAGGTGAGCCGGCACACCAAAAACCCTCCTCCCTCCGGTACCCCAGGTCAGCGCAATAGGGAAGTGGTCACTTCCCCGGAGGTCTGAAGAGACTTCAAATGCGACCCGAGCAGCCAGACTACTTGTGCAAAGAAACAAGTCCAGAACCGACTCCTGGATAGTTCCCCCATACCTGCGGACGAACGTTGGCGACCCATCCTGCACCACGGTCAGGCCCAAACGATCCAAACTCCCAGCAACCACTCTACCCCTAGTATTGCAATTGATGCTCCCCCAGAGCCAATGGTGGGCATTCAAATCCCCCCCTAAAATAACCGGGCCCAACAGGGATGACACCCACCCTTCCCATTCGGCTTCGACAACATTACCCGTCATGTGCAGAAAACCGACTGTTATCCAGCCTCTCCCTCCACCCCAATCCCAAATCCTGAACACACATGCATCTACCCCATGACAAGTGGGCAGGGGGGGGGGGTGGTCGCAAACGGGAACCCAATCACGCACATAAGCCCTAATCCCGGACCGGCCATGGCCCACAACATCCACAATCCCAGGAAGAACAGGGACAACACAAAAGGGAAGCCTAGTTTCCGCCAGGCCCAAAACATCAACCTTAGAACTTAAAATTTCTACGTCCTCCCCCTTGTTTCCCACCCCCCTCGCATTCCACACGCACAGGGTGAAAACAATAAATCTGTACAAACAACACTACGGCGGCACAGTAACCAACATCCCATTCTCCGCATAAGCAGAGCCTACGCTGGAAGCCATCTCCACACTGTTGCACGAAAAATCCACATCACCTAACCCAACATCCTGCTCCGACGCCTCGCACTCCACTTGAGCCGCCCAACTACCATCTGACACCACAGCCTGGACACTGCGGGAACTGACCGAAACCTCACCCGAAACGTCCGCCGACACAATACTATCACACTGGTCAACCACAATTTCGTCACATCCTTCTTTACAACTAAGGGGACACACTGTCACAGAGGGCCCACCACATGGATTCAGCCTATCACTCACCGTGGCACACGCGCTTTCATCTAACATCTCCTGTTCACGCAACTCTTCATTGACACCCAAAGGCTCGAAACGATTTTCTTCCACGGCAACAAACTTGTTCTGTGGCGGGGAAGTCGCGAGCGCAGCCTGGGACGCCGAAGCCTTCCGGCGACGTGAGCGGCGTTGGACAAGCCACTCCGCTCCCAAAGACGCACCAGCTGGGGCCACCTTTGCAACTTCATTGCCCCCGGCATCCAAAACAGTCACCGCCACCTCAGGAACAACCACCTCAGGAACAGCCAGCCCCGGAACAGCCACCTCTGGATCAGCCACCTCATTATGGTGTGTCTGATGCACACAAGGGGTATCACGTGGCACGGCACGGCGGCAATCCCTGCAGTAAACCGCGGAACACAGACGTCTCACGTGCCCACGCTGAAATCACTTTAGGCACTTGGGTGGCCTTTCTGCAATAGCCAACAGGCCAGCGATCCCGAGTACGCGCACAACATCAGGGATGTCATCCAACACAACAGACTCTTTCAGCTTCAGAACGCCTGCGCGCACTCCAGTGCGGCAATGCCGAAGTCCCTCAAGAGAATACCGCTCATGCGTCAAACTCGCCACTTCCCCGTACTGTGAAAGTGCCTTTAATACCGCTGTGTCCGGCACGTCAAGAGGGAGCCAATGTAATTTAAAACGGAGGGAGCGTTCATGTAGGTCGTAAATCGCGGCCTGGTATCCACCAATCTGTATGTTACCCACCCTCCTCACAACACGTTTGGCTTCACCATCCACAAACATCACCTGGATGGCATTGTTTGCCCTCAACCAGCCAATCCCACAAATACGCCGCAAGTCTATGAGGGGAGCCAGAGCATCTCTCACATCCTGAACAAAATAGGGCCGCCCTGCCTGATCTGCCACAAACACCAGAGAAAGCTCCATCGAAAAATTTGACAAACAGCCTTTATAAAGTTTTTGGAGCCAAGCTAAATCACGAGGCGTGTCATTACCCACACTGTAAGTTCCTCCCAACAGCTCGTCGGAATCGTCCACCAAGGGGTGTCCCTGGGAAGCCAAAGCCTCTGCAAAAGTTGCCCTCGAAGAATCTGACGATCCTCGGTGATACACCCCATCAGTCACTGTACCCCTTGCCCTAGAACTCCGTGCCTCTTGACCAACCACTTCACCACTGACATCAACCTCTGCATTGTTACCGACCTCCGCATTGTTACCGTCAAGTGCTCCATTACTGTCAGTCCCACCATTGTTCCCGTCTAATGACATTAGGTTTACGTCTTGATCTTCGTCAACTTCTCTTGCAACAACCCCGTAAAATTTCCAATCAGTTTCATCCAGGCCTAGACTCTCAGCAATCTTCCATACCTCCACGTACTTCTCTGCAGAAACAACCCCTCGTGTCACCTCGTCTTGAGTAAGCATTCCTGACTTTTTCATCGCCAACAGCGCCTGCCTAACAGGCCGCGCCATCTTCAATTAAATTAAAAGCAACAAGATGTGATATTCCAAAACTAACAATCAACTTCGAAAAATTCGTTTCAACAATGGTCGAAAGGTTTTTTTTTCGCTTTTTTCGAGGGGAAAAATTTAACCTAGAACTACGAAAATACGCTACGCGAAATCAATCCGAATTAATTTCCTGTCTTTTGACAACTTTCTCATATTTTTAGGCTTCCTACTTCAAGAGGAGAAGAGGTACATATATATATGTATATATATATACACCGACCGTAAGTTTTTAATGGTTTTAGGTACTTTTGAGCATAAAAAATAATCTCACTGTATCCAGGTTCAAGAGGCCCTAGAACAAAGCAAACTTTTTCTTTGTTGTAAATAATAACAGACGGGCCTTATAGGGCTTCGTCGGGCTGATGACCGGGTGAGGTTAACGCTCGCTAAAACCCTTTGAACCCTTCGTCGGCGCTGAAGATGGAATGAATTCCATATTGTTGAAAGGCATTGTTTAAAGCCTAACTATAACGAAAACATCAATTTTTATACCCAAAGGTGTACCACTCTGAAATGTCAGGCAACGAAATAGGTACTACCTGTTTTGTTGCATCTCACACCCATAAAGTTCTAAAATCTGGATACACACAAATGGCTCGAGAGTTGGCAATTCCAATACTACGAACCTTATTGCTCAATAAGTTAGTTGCTCTATGGATTCTTAAGATACTCTCTTTCACAACTCAATGTGTAAGTGATGAACCATGATGCTTGTTTAGACTTAAATAGAAGTTTTCTTACCTTTGCAAAAGAACGAATTGGTGGTTTCGACGCAACTTTGTTATTTTTCTGCATTCTCAACCACTGGTTGGCCACTGCAAATTCTATTAGAGAGGAAAACACCATGAACATGCAGCTGAACATCCAAATATCCAATGCTTTGACAGTGGCCACTGGTGGTAACTCGCGTTGAGCATTGTTGAACTGAGTGGCTAATGTGAGCAGAGAAGTGAGACCAAGAGCAACTCTTGGAGCAGCCACGTCTGGATCGAGCCAGAATGAAATCCATGATAAAATAACAATCAGCATGCTGGGAATAAAGACCAACATAACATGGTGGGTCACCAGGCGACGTAAGGGGAATACGTATTCCATACATTCTATATACGATATGCCTGAAAGAGAATAATTCATTATAAACTAAAAACATACACTAAACCATGCACGCAGCACAAATTATGTTATTTTACGTCATCTAAGAATAAAAAACACCTCTTTATGTTAAGTTACTTCTTTGTTACGAATATTACATGGACTGACTTAAGATTAAACAATGAAATATGTTGAACATATGCGTTGTACTCCTTACTCAAATTCAAAATCAAAGTCAAAACAAATTAAATAATTAATACACAAAGGCAGTGATTTACTCGTATTGATTTACACCTTTCCTTCATAAAGTTTACAGTTAGTGTACCACCTGACTTACGATTTTCCTTTCATGAAAGAAAATACGCTCCATTTAAATTATTTTTTCTAGTATATAGTATTAGCAGTCAAGTCATACTGGTAATTTTTCTATTAATTCAAGCATAACGTTAATAAACTTGATGATCCTTGAGTAGAATATGTTATCCAAATTTAATAACAGTTGCATTTAGTATATACAGGGTGATTCATAAAGTGCTGAAAAAATAGGCCTATATGGTTGTAAAGGCCTACACGAGTGCACACAATTTGTCAGGACTGTAAACCGTGCACAACTCCGGTACAAATGCAACCAAGGCTTTGTGATTTCTGTGGAAATCGATGGCAGACTGTAGACCTAAACCATCATAAACAAAACACGGGGACAAATCATACCGCGGGGGGGGGGGGGGCGGGGCGGCAGCAGGAATACACCATGGAGTACACCATGCTGATGAAACGTCTGGTAATGACTGACGAGGCCAACATTGCCTTGCATGTATCACCCAACAAACAAAACATAATCCCAGGACAAATGGTTGGTGTGGTTTGTAGGATCAGAGGTTATAGGACCTTTCTTCATTGATGGACCACTAAACACTGCACAGTACTTGCAGTGTTTCAGGATGACCCATATAACCAGCCATCGAGGAGACAGTGCCGCTGGCCTTTATATTAATAATGTATGGTTTCAGCATGAAAGGGCCACGCTCCATTTTGGACTAAATGTCAGAGCCCGGTTAGATCAGATCTTCGGAGCAAGGTGGAATGGGAGGGGGGGGGGGCCAGTGGAATGGCCACCTAGGAGTCCGACCTAACACCTCCTCATGACGTTTTCCTATCTCAAGGACAGAATTGCCGCAGTCACCAAAACACTTGGCAAACATTCAGGAGCTACGGCTGAGAATTGTTGGTATCTGCCGAACAATAACACCAGCTATGATTGAGGGAGTTTGGCAAGATCTGTACCAAAGTCTCAGGCATTGTGTAAAAGCGCAGGGAAGGCACTTTGAGTACTCAGTCTTGCATTATAGTGTCCGCGGCCTATCTTGAGTTCTCCGCAGAACGAACACAGACAATCGATTGTACGTTTTCAGTAGCAGAGTGCCTTGTTGATATCCAAGATGGTTACCAAAACAATGGCGACCATCGATTAAATCCACCCCATCCAGGAAGACGTAGCCGCTCACAAAATGCTTGAAGAACTCAAGATACACCGCGCACACAATAGAGTAGATTTTGGGCACCTTCATTGGGGAACAGAAAACAGTTCACCCTTTGCAAGTCAACCAGTTGATGAAAGTTTAGGTAATTCAGTGTTTAAGCGGAGGATTTACGTTCACCGTAGCTTAAGCAAGCTTAAGGCGGTCCATGTTTATTCGTTCACTTGATTTCCATTCCTTTGTTTCCCTTCGGGTTAGTTCCATGGTGTATTTTGGCCGTCTTCCACACCCCCCCCCCCCCCTCTCGGTATGATTTGTCTTCGTGTTTTGTTTACAGTGGTTTAGGTTTTACAGTCTGTCGCATCGATTTCAGAGAAAACAAAGCCTTAATTGGACCAGAGTTGTGCACAGTTTACAGTCCCAACAAAATGTGCGCACTCGTATAGTCCTACATAACCATATAGGCCCATTATAGGACTATTTCCTCAGTACTTTATGAATCTCCCTGTATAAAATACTTCATCAAAATTCATAATGTAAACTAGGACACCCCCCCCCCACACTACGGAGTTCAATAGAAAGCGGATTAACGAGATTCCCACTGCTGACATTCACACACATACATGCATGTAATTTCCCGTTAGCAGTCACCTAAGCTTAGAGAAATTGATGCTAAGAGATCGATCCCGATTGCATGAAAATATTGTGACTGGAAGACATATGACGTCATCAGTACCGTGCATCTATGTAAAAAGACAGTTAGAATTACTACTTATACAGACAAATCAAATCTGTATCCCACTGCGGACTTCTCATTTCGAACATCAATAGAATAGAATTAGTAGTGGGAATCTCGGTGATATGGCGACACACAAACAATCAAAATATATTATCTTAGTTATATATATTATATTTTTACTTGTACACTGCCCATTCACTTCTGGCCTTTTACATATATGATGCAAGTAAACAATATTAAAAAAAAAACACTACAAATTATTGTAGTTAAATTAAAATATGTTAAGTTTAATCAGTGTTAATATTGGTAAAGGGGCGTTTACATAAAGAGTACCGGTTACACAGTCTTAACTGCCACCTTCGCAGGTGACAGGTTAGGTTGAGTGATCTGAGTTCGGACCACAAACTTGGTAGCAAGTATTGTCGCTTTTTACTGCTATTATGACTTTCTGTAGTCATAAGATACCCATAAAAATACTTGGCAGACTTTTATATTTTCGTAAAAAGGTCGTAATCGAAAACATTCTGAACTAATCCGATAACCAACAACAATCTAACAAACAAAATCTAACAAAATCTCCACAAGGACACTGGGTACCAGCAAGTTTTCTTCGTAGAAAGGATCGTAACCCTGATCACCAAGTGGTAACTGAAGTTTGAAGGATGTTCGTTAACCTTGGATGACGTCGGTTCGATCCACCACAACGGTGGTAGCTACCATTAATGTGGCGAACAGTTGGTGGTGGTTTTTTTTTTGTATGATATATTTTGGAGTTATACAGTAATGTTCAGATAGATTTAAAATTGAATATTGAAGTTAAGTGTGCGTTATACTTTTATAGATCACACATATGGAAGTGCACACACATACCGAATAAGAAATGAAGATCGCAGTTTTTCGGGGCATAAAATTTGCCCTCATTATTCAAGCTGGGGATATTAAAAAAAGTTAAAAAATTGGAGCACTACCAACTGCATCACGAAAGCAATTTTTCAAATTTTAGAAATTGGCTACTCGTAAGCGGTGCATCAACCACCAAATTTTGTGCTCCTACATGATGAAATACTATACCATGATACGCAGTTAACTGAAAAGCCAAAATTCAATGTGTAAACAAATAAATGAAAAAGAAATCAATATTTTGTACTTACTTGCATTAGTGCAGTTATTTACAATGACGTCTAGCAGCTTAAATTCAGGGGGAGTACGTATGTCTTTTGCCTTAATAGGTCTTTTAAACATCCATGGATTGAAAGGTATCATATAAGTTGGAGTTCTTGACAAAGTATCTATAAACACATGTATTCGTTAATGCTGTCCGTACACATGAAACAATTGGAGAAATAAATTTATCATGAAATATTTTGGGCTATTTATCATAAAACAATTATGGTGCATGGAAAGTTTATCTAAATTTATTACAAACCCTAATTTCATTAAAACTGGGAGAAAATTAATGACGCAACACACACATCCGATTCCTCAAAGCAAACGTCAATTAAAAGCTCAGGCTTAAAATACATTTAAAACGCACAACGGTAATAATAACCTACACCATTAAAGTCGGAGTAGGACCAAATTGCAAATGAGAATTAAATTGCGCAACCGTTACGCCTATTTTCATCGCTGTAACTTGATATTATGACCTTCAAATACGCGAAAGAACCTGAAAACGTAACTTCAAGGTTTTTGTTTTTTTACTCTCATGATATTGGTTCATGACGTCATAGTTTGTTCATTCAATCCTCCTCGAGAGAAGCGAGATGACCTGGAAAAGGATGCACGCAAAAAAAAACCCTTAAAATTGGTTTTGTATCAACTAACTTGATGCATAGAAAAATCAACACCATAGATCTGGTTTCAAAGGGTATCAAACATTCCTGTTTCTGAAGTACGGAGGTGCGTAGATTGAGCGAGCAAAGCGAGAGATTTCCACGTAAACTAAACCTTTTTATGTGTGTTTCGCTTTGCTCTCTCAATCTCTCAATCTTCCGTCTCTCACCTTTGTAAGGGATTACTTCTGGAGGAGAAGACGTACAAACGTGCAAACAACCAAATCATTATGTTTTGAATGATGTAGTGAAATGCAGACGTGCTGAGGAATGTAATGAACAAATTGGGAGCAACAATTGCAATTAGTTTGCATCGAAATAATCTGTACATCGATTTTGTGATGCTCCTGGAATCAAAAATATTAGATGAAGCATGGATCGACGCCAATGGAGTGAGCGAAGCTAACGATAAGGCTAGTAACATATTAATAATAACGGCATTAGTATCGATCGGAAAGCATACGGTAAAAGGATATGGGAAGGATAAGATGTTTTCTTGTAATACCAGTTCCAAAAGTTTACCTGATATTACCACTTTCGACTCCAGACCGTCCCATGGCTTCGTCACACGGGTTGAGATGAAGAATTTTGTTCCCACCCTTTTCATTTTCGTAACACTAAGTTTAAATGGGTGTTCGCAGGTTTTTACATTTCCTTGGATTCAGCTAAATCTAATTGGAACCGCATCAACCAGTCCATGTACAATGGAAAAAACTAAGACACAGATCAGCCTTAATAGTCCCAATTGCAAGGAGCCTATAGTTCCAAGCATTTTAGAACTGTTTGTACGGAATATTTTAGAAACTTGATAGTTATTTGGAAAACGTTCTCGGGATCGGTTCAGTTGCATTTATATATTTTACTAAGTTAGGAAACCAGACATGGCTGGCATATTCTACAATAGGGTGGGTTGAAAAAACCTAAATTGTTCTGATCGAAATGCCCTAGTGCAGAAAAGTTGTGACTGACCACCACTAAGAATTGTGTGAAATCTTTTCCGAATCAGTTAATATCTTTGGCTCTGGCCAGAGGCTTAAAGTTTTGAAAATTCACTAAAAACATGAAATTTTCGAGTTTCTATTGAAAATACCCAAATTGCACTGATCGAAATGCCCTAGTGCGGAAAAGTTGTAGTTGACCACCACTAAGAATTGTGTGAAATCTTGTCCGAATCGGTTAATATCTTTGGCTCTGACCAGCGCCTCAAAATCTTGACAGATTACCGAAACGTGAAAATTCTAAGTTCCATCGAAAATACCAGCATTGTTCGCCAATGGTTGAATTGAAAATAAAAATGCCCTAGAGTGGAAAAGGTTTCAATAATCATAAACAACAAATATGCAAAGTTTTCAGCCAATCAGTAAATTTATTTGGCTCTGACCAAAGGCCCGAAGTTTTGTAATTTTATGTAAAAAAAAAAAGCAAAATCTGTATGATTGCATAATGTAGAAAATATGTAAATTATTCGTCAATGATTGGATCAAAAATCGAAATGCCCTAGTGCGGAAAAGGTTTTAATAATCATTAACAACAAATATGTGAAGTTTCCTGCCAATCTGTTAATTTATTCGGCTCTGACCAAAGGCCCGAAGTTTCGTAATTTTTTAACACAAAAAAACTTGAAATATTTTGCAATAATAACTAACTACGTTTTTTTATTCCAGTCCTTCCCATTCGCATCACTGCTGATTCCCTTCTAACATTCCCTCTCTGCCAGCCTTCCGACTCCCCATTCATCTCTCAGCTAGCCTTTACACTCCCTAGTTTTCTCTCAGTCGGCCTTTGCCAGCCTGCTACGTCAGTAAGTTTCACTGAGTGGCGATTGAATGAAATAGCCAAAGTTTTCAAGTTCGAAGCCTCCTCTGAGGCAAACTTTTGTTTGTCCCATTTTTGGAACCCCAAAAGATCTTTGTGAAAGTCAGCTTCTGACAAATGAAGAGAAGATGTATTAAGGTCTTGTTTCAGTGAAAGACGTAAACGTATGCTGGAGACTGGCAACAAGAACCAAGTTTTTCTAGTATTGCACACTCTGTAGCTGAAAAAAATAGAAAGCTTGTTTCACAGAGCGCCTATTCCAACAGTTTCTCAGCAGCGTCTACGCGCTGTAAAAATGATGTAATCATCTTCAAACAAATACTCTGCTTGTTACCGCCTTGAGAGGTTTATATTTTGATGGCCGTAAAGACAAGAAAATAGCCGAAATAAAAGATGGGGCCAAATTTTACCGGAAAACCATTAATGATACACATCTCTCTAGTGAAGGAGCCACCATCACAGTATATTGGACATATGACTCCAATCTCTAGCACAGCGCTTGATATATCCGACAGCATTTACGAGTATGTGGTCTCGAAGGTTAGTGACTTCAGCAAACTTCAAGTAATTGGTTGCGATGGTACGGCAGTGAATATGGTGCATAAATCTGGTTTAATTCGCCGTCTGGAGCTAAAAATTGGCAGGCCATTGCAATAGGTTATTTGCCTCCACCATTTAAACGAGCTGCCTCTCAGACACCTATTCGAGCACGTAGATGACCCAACAAGTGGTCCCAAATCATATGCCGGTTCCGTAGGTAAACAACTTACGATATGAGAAAAGTTGCCCGTAGTCAAATATAAATCTGTGGTCACGGATCTACCTTCTGTAACAGAGTCAGACTTGAGCACAGACCAGAGGTATTTGTTGGATATATCAAATGCAATTCAAGCAGGCCCCTGCTCAACTGACCTCGGCAAACGTAATCCGGGGCCACTGTCACATTCACGTTGGTTGACAACTGCCAACAGAATATTGAGGCTATACAAAGCAACTACAAATCCTTCCTCAGGTTTCCAGCAGATTGTGGATTACGTCATGAAGGTTTACACTCCTTTATGGTTTGCTATCAAAACTAAACATGCCATCAACGATGGTGCTAATCACTTATGCGAACTCGTAATGAGATCCAGATTCTTGCCAGCCAACCTTCTATAAGTTATTAATCCAGTCATTGCCAGAAATGCGTTCTTTGCTTGCCCAGAAAATATGCTCCTGTCCATGCTTACAGATGATGACGCCAACGTTAGGCAGCTTGCGGTTCGGAGAATAATCAAGGCAAGGAAGACTGAAAGTGTATCTGATGGCAATGTTCGCTGCTTTGTTGTACAACAGCTTAACTTTGAAGCCAAGAAATACATAGACCTAATCAACTGGTTTCAGCGTGAGGGTACACCACTGCCAATTCTGAGCCTGGTGAGCTCAGATGAACTGATGAATATGCACGAAAAATCCAACGGCTGGGATTTCTCCCTATTTCCATGCCATACCCAAGCTGTAGAACGGACAGTGAAATTAGTGACCGATGCATCCGCTCACGTATGTCGGCGCGACAACAGGGATGGATACACACGATCTACCCTAATGTCAAGAAAAATCATTCCAAACTTTGATAAAAATTCCAACTTCGACGTCTACCTGTTATGACATTGATGTAAGAGAGTTCTAATCCATAAACAATTATGAAGCAATACGCAAATAAATAATCACACAAGATTTGATTTTTTTTTGTTGTGAAATTACAAAAGTTCGGGCCTTTGGTCAGAGCCAAATAAATTTACTGATTGGCTGAAAACTTTACATATTTGTTGTTTATGATTATTAAAACATTTTCCACTCTAGGGCATTTTTATTTTCGATCCAACCATTGGCGAACAATACTGGTATTTTCGATGAAACTGGGAAATTTCACGTTTTTCGGTAAAATTTCAAGATTTTGAGGCGCTGGTCATAGCCAAAGATATTAACCGATTCGGACGAGATTTCACAAAATTCTTAGTGGTGGTCAACTACAACTTTTCCGCACTAGGGCATTTCGGTCAGTGCAATTCGGGTATTTTCAATAGATACTCGAAAATTTCATATTTTCAGTGAATTTTCAAAACTTTAAGCCTCTGGTCAGAGCCAAAGATATTAACTGATTCGGAAAAGATTTCACATAATTCTTAGTGGTGGTTAGTCACAACTCTTCCGCACTAGGGCATTTCGATCAGAGCAATTTAGGTTTTTTCAACCCACCCTATTCTACAATAGTTTGCACATAAAAAAATAAAGACCCTTACTAAAGTATGGACGTATCCAAACACAAACCCACGTCTGATCATATAAATGGTCTGCTTAGTATCGAAATTAATCTGGCAGCAAAATTTTGAATACTTTAGATTAGAGGTAATGTAGATCCCAACGTCTTTTATCTTGTTTGAATTTCAGCTCTATATTGTCAAGAGTATAATTACCTGTTTAATTATTTAAGTAAGTTTCCCAACAGGAAGGTTACACATTTTTGGACGTTTATTGAGAGTTGCGACTGTGATGATCAGCTACTTAAGAAATTTAGGGCTGTTTGACGAGAACGATGATCTTCTGAGGATTTTACGTTGTTACAATTCGTAAATTTAGACAATTTAACGTACCATTTTTTAAGTGATAAACTGGACACAAAAACCACAAACAATAATAGACCCATAATTTCGCTCCATAGAATGCGACTGATAACTGGCGTGGTTTCTCACACTCAGTCACTAATATATACCTCCTGAGAGTCGATAATAAGAAAATTTTTTATCCATTAATAAATACTTCCATCACTGCCTAACCTTTTTACCTTTCCAAGTAATTTTTGAATATACCAGCGAGTCAAACGCCTTTACTAATTCAATACAGACAACATTCACTGGAATACCACATTCAATGGATATTGGCCAATCATTTATGCAGTTTAGCAGTGGTACGGTGGTAGAGCAACCAGGTTAAAAAATAACATATTGGTCATTTGTTACAAGGCTGCAATTGTAAACACGGTTTGAAATCGCATCACAACTGATTCGTTCTTGATTCCTACATGGAACACACGTAAGACAGACAGGGGGGCAGTTAGTGTGGGATTTTTCTCTCCACTTTTTAAGGATGGCGCTGTAGTTCCGTCGGGGTGAAAAAAAGTGTGTCTAAGTTCACTAAATACTGTCGGTTATGCTGTGTATAATGCTGTGCATGTTTTGTTAGCACGGGGAGTTTTCTGCTGTTGCAGAATGCATGGTCTTTATTACTGCGTGACGTAGTACGTTTTATCTTCTTTCACTTGACCGTTTGGATGCTGACGAACGACAAAGGCGACAACATGTTGGTTCGTATTCCGAAAGAATAATGATAGAAAACACCCTATGCAAAGATGTTGCATTCCAACTGTGTATTTACTAAACAATTTAATGTATATGGTGCACTTCAAAAGCTTAAGGCACGTCTTGTGGCCTGTGGTTTCATTTTAAGGCCAGGTTTAGACTATGAAGATGCTGTGAATCCCATAATAAAAGCATAGTCCCTAAAATCAATTTAGTGTTAGCAGCTAGCCGCAATTACGCCATTAAATCCTACGATGTCAAGTCTGCATATATAAACTCATTGTTAAATGTCCAGGCATAGATGGCGCCCGTGCCAGGCTGCACAAAAACTCGGATAATGTTGTTTGTTCACTTCCCAAGGAGTTGTATGGTTTGCCAACTAGCGGCAGGTGTTTGTATTTGCATATGCGATCTACTGGGTGAACAAAATTATGTACACATTGTTAAACTCGGCTTTGTTGAGTTCTGCTTGTAACAATGCTCATTCTAGAATAAACCACCTCCCATAGCAATGTTTCATTCTAGTAAGGGCATTGTTGCAAACGTGGTCATTGTGGCTTTCAAACTACAATGGGTACCTAATTTTGGTTCACCCTGTACATTACTCAAGTTCCGTATGACGCAATTAGAGAGTGACCCCTGTGTATTTCAATTCAATTTATTTATTGAGGGTTGTGGCCCTGAGCCATGCACCCTATACTACGGCTAATTACAAATTATTCCCAATGCAGACACAATTTGACAAATCAATACACATGACATATCACAACACACTTCCCCCTGTGTATTTGTAATAATTCGTAACAATGAGTTTATCGCCCTTTGTTGCCCTGTCGACGACTTCCTAACAATCGGGAACGAGGCAAAAATTGAAACAATGGTTAAAGCTGTAAAACCGTCAATTCTTTTTGTTGGAAACTTCTAACTCATTGTATTTTGGCTCTAACATTGAGTGTACTGAATTGGGAGTGTCTATGGTTCAGACGAAGTATATCGATCAGTTGATAGAAACGCATATGCAAAACCAGTGAAAACTCCACGTTTACCGACACGGACACTTGACGATTTTACTTTGTCTAAGCAATACTATACTGCACGCAATATCAAGCAATAGTAGGTTCCCTATTATATATCGCCCAAGGGACACATCCCGATGCAGCATTTATTGTTGTAGTCTATGCAGATTTAGCCATAAGACGACCAAGATGCATTGGGAAGCAGCAAAAAGGATTGTGATGTATTTAAAAACCACAAGAATTATATGTCTAGTCATTCCACAGAACTTAGAAGAAAACCTGCATGGTATGTCAGAAGATGGATCTGGGAGCACTACCTTTGACACCAAGGGTTTTTCTGGTTACTTGTTAGGATTGTTAGGGTGGGGGCTAATATTTTGGAAGTCACAAAAACAAACCGCAGAGTGCCTCAGTCGCATGGAGGTTGAATTTGTAGCTTTAACCGAATGTCTGCGTGAGCTGTTATGGTCTCATACCATGGCTTCAAAATTAGGCGTCACGTCCTATCATTTTCCA
>JAHWFP010258331.1:47949-62687 GCA_023313725.1 Lithobius niger | reverse complement strand
CTACTCTGGAGTGACTGTTTGACTTTTTTAGTAGGAAACAGCACAGTTTGGCCACATTGCCGATATGGGGAATGAAGTGTCGTTGTCCTAATCTAATAAATAGGTTTGTCCAGTAATAACTACCTGGTCTTTAAGCTGCCACCACCGGTAGGTAAAGTTAAAAGCTAAGGAGGTTAGAATAAAAATGGGCTTACATATTATTTAACACGATAGCAATTTATCCACTAGGGAACGAACTGGCATTTAAAACTCCTAGTTTTATTATTGACAGTTAGATATAAAAAAGGCACTTTTACATTTTGTTCATTAGTTTACAATTTGGCTTTAAATTAAAAGCAACAAGCTTTCAGTAAAAGCAGAAACGAATTTACAACATGGTAATTCAAGTTACAACCAAGAACTAGATTGTAGTCCTTTAAACAAATTTCAAGTAGAAAAAGAAACTGTGGATTCCAGAAGAACCCGCATACTATAACCTCTCCAGCTAAGTTACTTTATAGCCTAGACAGATAAAGACTAAATCTTTCCCTGAATCCTCAAGGGCCACTGTCTGCTGTTTAGATAAACTTAATTTAATCAATAAACAAGAAAAAAACCTTGGTTGTTAGGAAGGGAACCACCCTTAAGTTATGAAAGGCAGGGCCCAGAATTGCCGATAGCTTAGCCTTCCATAAAATCCTCAAACTAGAAGTTAGTTTAAAATTAAAAGTATAATTTAGAATGGGGGGGGGTCCTAAAGTAAACTTTTTAATCATAAACTATTGACATACGAACCACAACCAATGTCCGGTATGGCAACAATCGACCGTGAAAATCTCCACTCCCGACCGGCGCGACTACCTCTAGCTTGAGATCTACGAGCTGTGCTAAGGACTGAGACCTGCTAGGGCTTTTTATGCTGGAGGGGGGGATTCTGACGACCCAAGCGCGGACGCCGAGGAGAGCTGCGCCCTCCTCATTGGCTGAGGGCCGAAGGAACAATAGAAAGTGGGTGGAGTAGTCGGTTTTACAACGGGACTGCATTGGAGAACTTTGAAGGAACGAGGCCTGTGTAAAGAACGTGCAAATAGAGTTTTGAAGTTTTCAACTCATGAACAAAGTGAATTGGCCTTTCTTATTAAACTACGGTGTTATGCATCGCAACCATTGAAGGTAGGGTGGGCGGGGGGGAGGGCAAAGTGTATAGCACAGATTAAACCTTGGGTTTTAGATTGTAGTGATATACAGACCTTTTTAATTGAAGGAAAGCTAGTTGTTTGCATTCGGATTTTGTAGTCAAGGTCGGAGTTTCGATGGAGATTCTGAGCAAAATAATACAACTACTTTAGGGTCCGTTAAAATTAAAAGGTAAATAAACGTGGTCGAGCATTGGTAGTGTTCACGGCGCAAGGTATAATATTAAAAGATTAAATATACTAGCTTAGTGAAATGCTAAAACGCATTTATATATGTTTAAAATTATGAGATTGAAGTAGACGGACATTTTTCATAGTATTTGGGGTACCAACAAACAAGATAAAAAATATAACGCTACAAGGTGTATGTCTGTATCCTACATATACATGAGGTTAAGTACCCGAAGGCAGCCCCTATTACACAACTAAGCTAGTGTTTGTAGGCTTTTGCCTAAAAAAATCAATAAAAATAAATACAAATGTACAGGGTTTCTTCAATAATGGCAAACGGAAGTTGTGAGTGCTACGGCCCAGTTTGAGACGTTTTTTAAATGGACGTTGTGAAATATTTGGAAGGAATATTTGAGTTATGTTTCCGTGGAAAGGAAGCTGAAGTTTAGGGCTATTAAGGGCTGCAAAGTTTGGTCCATTATTGGTGGAATTATGCCTGGTAAAAGACGAGATCTTTTTGGCACTTGGGCGCTCAAGAAAAAAAAGTGTTCCCCGAGGTTATTGATTTTTGGAGGCCAGGTATCCGTTCCAATCCGCCTGGAGTGCAGGACTTCAATACATATCCATGTTAGTAGCTAGGCTGAATTAAGTGTGAAGTCGGGTGCTTATTCCATGTGAGCATTTGCTTATCTGCATTTATGCATCGATTTGGCGTTGCTTAAACTGCAATTACATGGCTCGTATATATAACACTACATTTTAGCTGATGTTTTGTAAAGCTGTGACGAGTGTTAGTGACCATATTGCTTATTCCATATCTGCATTTGCTTAATCAGCATTTATATGGCATTTATTTTGCATCGATTTGGCGTTGCTTAATCTGCAATTACCTGGCTCATATAACACTGAATTTTAGATGATGTTTTGTAAAGCTGTGTCGCGTGTTAGTGGCATGTTAATTATTTACAGCTGTCCGTTTTAATGGCCAGGGTGAAATCCGGTGCTTTGTAGGGAGTCGAGCCACATTTGGCAAGAAACCTCATCCCTACGCGAACGCACACAGCATTTGCTCCAGATAACTCGGTCGAAGAGACACATCTTGTGCTCAAACCATTTATTCCACTCGTACATTACATTAAACAAGCGAGCGCACAACATCGTGCCTCACTAATACAGTGAAACCTCGTTATAACGATACTCAATCTGCCTGAAGAATAGTACTGTTATAACGAGGTTATTGTTATAAACGAAACCCTGATATATCGTTAATTCTGAAATTTTCCCAAAATTATTGTTATAACAAAACAAATCTTAAAAAACACCTACATGTTAGACTGCAAATTTGAAAAAAAATATTTGATTGAGACATAGGCCTACATAACGTATGTTTGTAAGTCATGTTTGCACGTAGCAGTGATGTAGGCCTATGTACAGTCAAAAACTATTCATGTGGCTTGTTTAGTTTACATGTTAGGCCATAAATAAAATTAAAAAAAATTATTCAGCTTAGGCCTATGCGACATGTTTGTTTGTAGCAAGGTTGGCCTACATACAGTGTAATCCTATTCATGTAGTTTGTTTAGTTTATATGTATGGCCGCAAATTTAAAAAAAAAATATTCGTACCTAGGCCTATACTACATATTTGTTTGTAGCAGTTAAGGTTGACCTGATGTAGGCTACAGTATAATCCTATGAACTTAGCTTGTTTAGTTTAAACGTGAGGCTACCATTTCAAAAAAACTTTATTCAGACTTAGGGCCTATGCAACATCTTGTTTGTAAGTAAGCTTGTTTCTTACTGTACACTAGGAAAAAATCGTTCAACCTTTTTTTGCTTGAATTACGCGCGTTGCTGTATTTGTGACACGACGATCAATTGCATCCAAATGTTCAGCAGTGCCTTCCATGAATTCATTGCTTGCAATGAAACGGCAAACTACAGAAATTGCATTTAGCATTTCTGCTTGCGTTGGTGGAGCTTCGTTTTCAACCATTTCCTCATCATCATCAATTTCGTCTTCTTCCTCGTTATTTTTTGCCATTTCTACGATTTCCTGATCGTTTAACTGTTGTGTGTTTGCAACATTGTCGTCCATGCTGACAAACTCTTCAAATGTGAGGTCACCAATCAGTTCTTGGTTAACTTCACGCAGTGCGTCCCACAAAACTCTGCCTTCGTCTTCAACGTCGTTGCCTTCGTCCTCCTCTGCTGTGTCGTCAGCTTCAACGAATCCAGCCTTTCGCCAGCAATTTGCGATTGTCAAGGCTAATACAAAAAAAATAAAAAAAGCGATTGCATAAGAGCCAGGCTACAACAATTTGCAATGAACCTAACACACCACTTCCTTCGTTTTAAACTTACCTTTTACTTCCCACCAAGCACTGAGCATCATTTGCATTGCCATTTTAACGTCAATGTGGGTTTTTCGTTTCTGCTGCAAATCCAGCAACATGCGCTCGACTACACGTCGTTTGTAGTAAGTCTTCCACGTCTTAATAATCCCTTGGTCAAGTGGTTGGATTTTAGCAGTACAATTTGGTGGAAAATAAACTAACGTCACATTTTCAAGGCGAACGGTTATGTTATGTGCGCTACAGTTGTCAATTAACAGCACTATTTTTCGTTTGGCTTTTGTCATTTTGGTATCCAATTCAAGAAGCCACTCATCAAACAAGATTATGGTCATCCAAGCTTTAGTGTTTGCTCTGTAACGAGTTGGAAAACGTTCACCATTACGAAAGCAACGTGGGCGTTTCGATTTGCCGATCACAAACATTGGCTGTTTATCGCTTCCATCCATGTTGGTGCAAAATAATGCAGTCAGTCGTTCGCTACTGTGTTTCCCACCGATGCACGGATCAGTTTTCATAGCTAATGATCTGTTCGGAATCACTCGGAAGAAAAGGCCAGTTTCATCTGCGTTATATACATCATTGGGTTTGTACGATTTTAGTAAATTTGGAACATTGTCCTTTATCCACGTATCAGTTTGCTCAACATCAACACTGGCTCCTACACCACTCACAACACGACACGAAATTCCGTGACGTTGTTTAAAACGTGATAGCCAACCATTGCTGGCTTTAAAGTTATCACGATTTCCAAGCTGAAAAGCGAATTGTTCCGCTTTAGTTTTTATCATCTCACCGCTAATAGGAACTCCTTGCAGACGAACATCTTTGAACCACGTTAGCACACTTTTTTCGACTTCGTTATCGGCAGCACCACGCATCCGTTTTCGGCTGGATTCGATTACGTTGTGCTGAAAAGCTTCAACAATTTTCTTGCGATCTTTCCAAAATGTCCCTATAGTGCTTTGGGATATTCCTCGGTCTTTTGCAATTACAGTTTGCTTGGCTCCACTCTCCAGTTGACGAATAATATCCACTTTTTCTTTGAGGCTTAATGCATTTCGTTTCTTCGGAGGCATGGTTAAGCTTTTGTCAACGAAGCACGTGTGCACGAAAAAAACCTTTGTTGTTCATAGATATATATGCTGCGGCGCGCGTATCCCGTGATGCTTTACGCCAGCGCTCAACACAGAGCGCTCTAGCAAAAATCAGCTATGGTGTAACGTCAACGTCAATACAACGTAGAGCACATTATACCATATTGGAATTTGCTGGCAGATTTTGACCTGCTTTACACACCATACTCTTTGAGACGCACGCGACACGGGAGAAACTCAAGCAGACAGACAGGCGCCTCTGACTAATTAAACCATTTCGCGTGCATGACTCAGCAAAAGCTTGACGGAAGAAAAAAAACGCAGTCATGTGGAACGAAGTTTATCGTTATGTGCGGCATTTTCTAGCTTTAGGACAGGATTTTTACAACGTTTTAAAGGGTTTAACGATATAACGGGTATCGATATAAACGAAATTTATTAGTACACGATCAGTTAGAGTTTGGCCGTTCTCAGCTGTTGCTAACGATTTATCAGGTTTAACGTTATAGGTGGTATCGATATAACGAGGTTTCACTGTACAACGCGTCACACTGAGTGTGTGTCTCTCTCTGGCGGGAAGAGCTCGGCCGCTTACAACAATAAGGAAAGCGTGCGTAAGGCCTCTTAAGACAGCATCAAATCACATAACATACTCCCCCCTTCCAATGAATTGACCTCCGGGCAATTACCTTTGCGCTGATTACATTAAAATCCAAATTATATTGCTAAGCCAATCCTCTACAAAAATCATCTTGCCAAAATTTCAATTGTATGAAATCACAGCAATGTTCCCTGAAACTTCTCTCCAATTTGTCGCCTATGTCACATAGGCTTCCATATTCCTGCTTGCCTACACACCAAATGCTTTGCAACAAATTCGCTAACTAGGTTAACGTACATTCTCCAAACAAAGCTTATTTCCATTACATTATGCTAATTATGCTGACCATTACCTATACAATGTTCACCTTAATTCCACACAGTTTGCCTGACTTCCCTTTTTTTTATTATCAATTATTTGTAAGACTGTACCGCTACGACTTCTACCGATCCGATAATAACAGAGTATCTATTTTACCGATGCCGATACAGATACTCAGTATCGATACCAAGTAAATACACAGATACCAAGTATCGATACTAAGTAAATACAGATACCAAGTATCGATACCAAGTAAATACACAAAATAGTTTAAATTCCTAACTCTTGTTTTACAATCATGGGTTACAGCTTCCTTTTTGGACATTTTTAATGCAAAAAAAAATATTGATGCAGCGCTTTTTAGATGATGTGGCGGTGCTTGAGAACCATCTTTTCAACTTTGGCAGGCCTTAAGATGCAAAAAAAAAAAAGAAAAAATTGTTGCAATCTCCTTGGTCGTTTTTTGATGTTTCAGTTCACCATTTTAATTGTGTTGACGCGATCTTTTCATTGGCCGTAAAGCATCGGAAGTTTTTTTTGTAAATACCAATTTTCATGAGGTTGCATATGGTTGGGGAAAAAAACAAAAAAAAATCCCTGAACTCTCGTTCGATTTTTCAGGGATTTGCTGAGAACCATTTTTTTTTTATTTGCTTCGCCTAAATTAATTTTTTTTTCTTAAAAAGTTCTTTCTTTGATTTATAGGCCTATGCATGTTTAATAGCAAGCCAATATAGTGCAGTGCAATGATCCAAATTTCAAAACAAAGCATTACATCAAGATTCAATCCTATTTCACATATTTAAAATTATTTATGTAAAAAAATCTATTATTCGTACACAAGTTTGCAATCAGTATGCTTACACTAGCCTATATTGTGAAGGATACACATACAGGTAGGCTACAGCCCAGGGACAGTGATTTTCCACGGCCAATATTTGTGCTTTTCCGCAAGCCAAATGTGCAAATTTCCGCGATATCCCGCGGAGAACTTAAAGTGAATTCCGCGGCTTTCCGCGCTAAAAGTAAGCATTTTCCGTGATAAAATTGTTACAAGCTTTCTTACTTATTTTTTTTTTTTACGAAAAATTAAGAAAAAAAATTGGCCAAAAATAATAAAAAAAAAATCAGGTGTTATTTTTAAAAAAAAAGTTTCGTTTCAAATAAGAGAGCTTTTCTGCAAAGCTTGTAAAAGAAAGTAAAACTTTTCAGGTGTTGTAAGTTTCAAAAATTCCCAGCGCCCATGAAAATTAATTGCACTAACCTAATTGAAAAAGAGAACAAAATGAAAAAACTGCAGGTTTGATTTTCTGTAAAAAGAAAGATTTTCAGCAAATCTTGTAGATGGAAAAAAAAACTTCAGGTTTCGTACGCTAACTTTTACAAAATTCCACAACATCCATTAAAATTAATTGCACTAGCCTAAGAAATAGATCACAAAATAAAAAAATAAAAAACTGCAGGTTTTATTTTCTGTGAAAAGAAAGATTTTCAGCAAATCCTGTGGATGAAAAAAAAAATTCAGGTGTCGGAGGCTAACTTCTACAAAATTCCATAGCGTCCATTAAAATTAATTGCACTAAAAAAACTCAAGTGTTCTTGGGTCAACTTGTGCCGCTTATCAGTCAAAATCATATTGTAAGCTGAAAAAGACCTTTCAGCATCAGCCGAGTTGATAGGCACTGACAGGACAGCCATTGCAGCACGGTATAGCTTCGCAGTTCTTTCTTCTAGGCTCTTCCAAAATAGTAGCAAATCAGTAGTGCTTTTGCTGCAGGTAAGCTTTTCAGGGTTGTTGTTGTCAGTAGGCCTAGGTGTAGTTTCTAACACTTATTCGGATGCTGCCTGTACGTAAACTGCAAACTCTTCTGTTAGTTCATTTATTTTTCCAGCAATGCGCACAGATGGGATGGCTTCACAAATTTCACCCAACCTGTCTTTGTACAGATATGCTTTTTTAGGATCAAAGACCCTAGCAGCTTTGAGAAAATGAATGCCTGGTTGTTTTTCCTCAACGTAGCTACGAAGTTTGGCTTCACAAGCCTTCGTGCACTTTACCATCGTTGCTGCTACTTTTTTAGTTGCTTTTTTTGGGAATCCTTGTGTTGACACAAGCACAGCATAATTGCTTTCTGTTGACTCTTTCGCCCAAGTCAGTAGGTCAACCATTGTGTCGTAAATCGTATGCACTTGAACATCTTGACTTTGTACAGTTTTAATTAACTTCATTATGCGCTTGCTCTTCACAGTAATAAAACGCATTTCCAATTCCTACTCTGGATTTTCTTCGATTAGTTCAAGATTTCTTTGTACTGAGGCTGGTGTATCGTTTGCTTTCTTTGTCCAATTCCTCCATCATCCCTTTGTAGTACTTGAAAAAATGTTCGTGCTGTTTAACAGCTTCAAACCAGCTGTTCCATCGTGTGATGACGGGATGGGGGGGGGGGGGCTCAGAAACTTTAGGGGCTTCTTGCTGTGTGAGGTACGAATATAAAATCGCTTTCT
Source organism: Lithobius niger (assembly GCA_023313725.1). Classification (NCBI taxonomy): domain Eukaryota; kingdom Metazoa; phylum Arthropoda; class Chilopoda; order Lithobiomorpha; family Lithobiidae; genus Lithobius; species Lithobius niger. Next base: position 54,464 of record JAHWFP010258331.1, on the reverse strand, counting down.
TCGTGCCGAGTTCTTAAAGACTTTCTTCATATTGGAGACAAAGTCATCGACAGTGGTGAAAGTGGTTCGAAATGTTTCCCCAACTAAATTCAGGATATGTGCCCAACAAGTTATGTGCAAACTGTTCAATCACACCGCAGACAAAATCTCTTTGTAGGATTTCAGCATATAACTTGCATTGTCAGTCATGAATCCGGTAACATTGTCAAAATTTATGTTGTAATTAGTAATTACGTTAGTTAAGGCTTGTGCAACTGTAGCAGAACTGTAAAAACACTGTGTCTAACAGTAGGGGCTTCAATACAGATTTGCACTTTAATTTGGCAGGAACGGTAGCACTGCATTCACCATTGTTTTCTTCATCTTCCTCAGAATCTAAGAATTCCTTTACATCAACAAGGTGTTCGCTAAAAATCGTAGTAACGCACGGCACTGCTAATACGTTAAGAACAAGCTGACCTTTGGCGTCCTGCGTTTCGTCCGTAACAATAAATATTGATGAAGCCTTGGAAACAATTGCTTTAACCATTTCTTTGTGTTGGGCGTGCATGTCCATATTGTCAATGTGTTGACGAAGCGTGGAAGCCTGTGCAATTGCACCACCATTGCGTACATGCTTAGCTAAAAATTCACGGAAAATTGGATTGTCGGCTTTTTGCAGCGGGATATTTGCAGCGGCAAACACCTTAATGAAATCAGAAACTACTTCGTTTCGGTGATCGGCGGATTTCTTTGCTGCAGAAAATGACTCACCTAACGTTGCTTGCCGTTTTAAGCCTCTTCCAGACGAATTTCTTAGTTTGGATGCAGCAGCGGCCTCTTTTTGTTGCACTCGTGCCTTGTTTGCATCATGCGACTTCGTTTTAAACAAGTGTACCTTGGTTGTGTCCAGTTGTAAATGGTCCAAAGATTTACTACAAAATTTGCAAAACAGCACTCCTGTCATATAGGTCATCTGGATACAATTTCACTCTGTCTGCAGCAAGCACTTATTTTCTTTGGAAGATGTTGATTTGCCGATCTTGAACGCTTCATGTTGACACGATGTACGCTTCGACATAAAATGTGGTTTTGAAGTTAGGCCTAAACCGGAAGAACACGCAGCGGATATTGCGAGCATTCGGTATTCATTCAGGGTTAAATTCAGCTGAATCGGCGCTCGCTCTTATTGGATTGCAGGTATCACGTGACTTAATCCAGAATTACTTCTGTTGCCGTGTGCGCCGTTTTTAACCAATGGGAAGGCTAGTTCTACGGGAATATATTTTTAAATGCAGAATTGAACGAGAAAGCTACAGACAGTTCGGCACCGCTAGTACACGACGAAAACGTCAGTGCTGTTTTAGCGGTATCAAACTGTCTCTAGCAATCAAGGTTCAGTTTCTTGCGAGGTGGCTTCAAGGTCGCGTTGCTTGTATTGCAGCAACAAAATGGCGCTGTTGCGCTGCGTTGATGGCAAGAATTTTGGGCTTATCTGTCAACTTTGGAGCTTCAAAACGGAAACTTCCAAATAAGCATGAATCCACGCTTTTCCGCGATATTTATGGATTTCCACGGGAATTATGCCATTCCGCGATTTTTTAAACGATCCCATAGTTGGTTAGCAACCCACTACACTTCGAATTTTTGGACTGAACACATTATATGCAGTTCCGCGATTTTTTTGGAATCGCGGATTCGCGGAAAACCACTGTCCCTGCTACAGCCTATTGTGCAATTGTACGTTAGCCGACTCAAACATAAAAGTTTTTTTTAACAAATGCAACCTTTTTAACAGTTGCAGGATTGAGGCAACAGCGATTTGGAGTCACGACGTTTCCTGTTGTACTAAACAGGCGCTCGCTGTCTGCAGAAGTAGGGGGAGGACACATCACTTCTTTAGCTATCGCTCTTAATTTTGGCAGCTGAAATTTGTGGGCATTCCACCAAGCAAATACATTACACTGCTGGCTTTCGTGAGGGAGTGACAGATAAACCTGCAATTCGTCTAATGGAATAGCACCACTGTCACCGTTCTCGTCCTCAGAATCCGAATCACTGCACACAGTTTTGTGGTCACTTTTCTGCCTTTTAGCGGGTGGTTCAAGTGCCACGTCCTATCTTGTCAGCTACCAGTTGTTTTGCAATAGATGCAGCGTAATTGGTGGGGAATCCGTTGACTTTATAACGAGGATGTAGAAGAGTTCCAATTGAAAACAACGAATTATTTTCGTAGTCACGAAACCGCTTTTCAATAGCTTTCGAGAGTTCCTCGCGAACGAGTTCCACTTCTTTTTCTTCTTCTGCCACTGTCTTTTTAAGTTTCTTTTGCAGCTACTTTATACCTGGAATCACCATTCCCACTGTCGCCATACTACTTTCGAAGTCGAGAGAGAGCTCACAACATGGTTTCAATAAAGTCATAAGTTCCTTGATCACTTTCCATTCTATGGCATTTATCTCAACGTCACATGTTGTTTCTGGAAGGGTTGTTTCTAAGGCATCCTTTTGTTCTGTCAGGCGTTCAAGCATCCTGTATGTAGAGTTCCATCTAGGGACGACTTCTTGCACCGCCTGATGTTCGGGCATGTTTAGCTGTCTCTGGGTTTCGTGAAGGATTTCATAGGCAGAGCTTGATTTCTTAAAATGCCCAACAACTGATCGGGACTTCGCCAAAATTTCATCCACTAAATCACTGCATCCTAATGCAGCATTTACTGCTACCTGTAGAGCATGGTCATGCAGCCAAATGAAGGCAGATTGCCTAATCGACAGGCAGAAGCAATGTTGCGTCCGTTGTCTCTTACCACCGCAATAATTTTGTCAGTTATACTCCATTCGGTCAAGGTGGCACGGAGTACATTGAGAATTTGTGCCACAGTATGCCTGTCAGTAAACTAAGTAGTAGCAAGTATTGTAGCGGCGCTTACAGGGTCTTGAGGTGCCTACTGTCTATAGCACCGGCATCTGGCGTACTTGTGGTTGCATTAGATAAATTCATAAGTGGCAGTTTTTACTCTCACAGAAAAACAGCATAGCGTGTCTACTGCACGGTTAGGAGTAGAGCGTCAGCATCCTACCTAAGTTATGAAGACCTATCTAATCATGGTTCACTGCCACCACGATGGGTAATTAATCTAATTGCCTACTTCGGAGTTAGAATAAAAATGGTTTTGTAATTAAAATAACCCTTGCAAATTAAATTGGACTAAAAGTCAAAATTGTTGTTCAAAACAACCTTCTTTTCTGTTTTAAAAAACATGACACGAAGTAACTAGTTGGTTACGAAAAATAGGACTGGGGCTTTACAATAAAAAGCACTGGATTTACAAATAAATTGACACGTTCCATTACAATTGGACTAGAAAAAGTCGGAGTGAGTTATCGCAACTCTCTAAGTTACAAACATGACCCCTGCAGAATGTAAAATAGTCTTTGAAAGCTTTAGCAACTCTTGCACTAAAATCAATCAATCATCACACTGAATCTAGGTTAGCGTTATAAGGAAAACTACCTTTTGAAAACTCCTGCTTCAACGATAACACATACTAGATCTCGGTGATCTTGGATTATTTAATGAACACTGAGTTCATAAACAAAGAAAAAAAAAAGCCGGTTTTTAGGAAGGGGACCTTAAACCCTTAAATTATGGGTGCCCTAAACCAAAATGCCGATTGTGTTTGGCTACCCATAAGTTCCCTCAAAGTCTAGAAGTTAAGTTTAAAATTTAAGACTAAAAATTTAGAAATACTGTTCCAAAAATCAAATTCTATTAAACTAAACTAGTTACCCTTGAACCACTACCTTGCCCGGCATGGCAACCTTCGGACTGGACATCTCTGCTCCGACCGCCGTAGTGACCTCTAGCCTCCGAGTCCTTGAGCTGTGCTAACGAATTTCTCTCCTGGCCTGGTTTTATAGCTGCTGCCTGGCAGTCAGTAGGAGGGAAACCGCGGACCTGTAGGAGAGCGACGGAGGGGGGGTGTGAGGTAGAGGGATCGCTTGGGGAGGAGGAGTGACTGACTCAACCCGGCCAGGCTGACACTACCGGAAGTAGGCATGGCAGCGCGGACGGACAGGGTAGCCTTGCACTCTGAGTGGTGGGGAAAGTAAATACTGAGTTCTGATTGGAAGGGAATTGAAGGAGCTTGGGTGGCAAAGGGAATTGCCGACTTTGGGTGTTTTTAGAGGCCTTAGCTTGAGAAGTGTATTGAGTTAAACTCATAACAACGTGAAAATAGGCCTATACATTTTTTTATAAAACTACAATGTTACTCATTGCAACTATTGAAGGAAGGGGGGGGGGGGGTGGGGAGACGAAGTTTGATGCTCAAATTTAAAATAAATGATTATTAATTGAAGGCAAAGGCTTAGTTGTGCATTCGGAATTGAGATCACTATGGTCGGAGCCCTGAAATAAAAATACAAGATACACACTGAAAATGTCCGGTAAAATAATCGTAGTTGAGTTGCCATTTTGAACAAGGTAGGGTTCATGAGAAAAGGTTACGTTAAATAATGCTTTTATAAAAGCCTAGGCAAAAGATTAAATAAACCAGCTTGTGTTTTAAAATGCTATAACGCATAAAAATTGAAATGTATTATCGCAGCCTCAAAAATACCGTTGTTGTTGTCAAAGTTTTCATAGTTGCTAAAATCGTCACCTTAGAAAAATAAAAACATTGAGGACTTAGGATGTTAGATAAAGTTCGGGTTTATTAAACGCTGGAAACTAGAGTCGATTTGGCCCATTTTCTAGGAAGATACGAATTTTTGAAGTTGAAGGTGGAAAAATAAGCCTAGCGTGTTTTGACGCTAAGAAAAAAAAGTGTCCCCGAGTTGTTGATGGTTGGTGTCGGGTCTCCTAACCAATCGACAGGAATTTTAGGCCTCATGCCTTTACAGTATTAACGACTTGCGCTCAAATTCCTCAGTGAGAATATTGGCTGTTACAACCTGTGCTACAACCCGTGCTACAACCTGTGAAGTCCAAATGTCTGTTGTTAACGCCACACACTTTCCACCTTTTGCGTTTTCTTCAAGAAATTTTGTAACTCTAACTACTTTTTCTTCATACAAATTGTCCAATTTTGTGGTGGAAAAATACTTTTTAGTAGGCAAGTCGTAGCGAGGATCAGCTGCAGCTACAAATCTTACGAATCCTTCATCCTCAACCATCGAAAATGGCCTACAGTCCAAAATAATCATTTCGATGACAGATCTAGTGAGGAGTTTATGTCGGGGATGACTTGAAGGATATTTCAGTGAATTCTGAATTACGGTTGTTAAAGTTGGCTGATGCATTCTGTTGCCCCCGCTTGCAGTAGGTACCTCCTTCCCTGACACCTGTCTGTAAATATAAAAAAAAGTTGTAAATTAACTAAAAATTGTAGGCAATTTTTGTTATTCCAAAAAGTGGTTGCTCCAAAAAACAATTTACATGTCCAAACTTTTTCAAAGTCGAAATTTGAAAAAAAAGTGAAAATATGGACTATGTTTATGGATCCAAAATAAAATTTTTAATCCGAAAAAGTGCTTTCTATTTCCCGTTTTCATTTACTTATTAAACAAAAAAAATAATAATGGAAGCCACTTTTTTTCGAATTCAAAAATTGGATTCTGGATACAGAAACTTGGCTATTTTCACTTTTTTTTTTTGGACTTCGAACAAATATTCCTGTGTCAAACTGTTTTTTGTATCAACCTGAATATAGTTCAAAGTTAGTTTATCATACTTTTCCTGCATGAATTGTACAGATTCCATGTTTGGTTTCATCATTTTTTGCCCCCTGTGGGCTGGGGGTAGAATAAGCCCACCGTACCCCTGCGTGTCGTAGAAGGCGACTAAAAGGGAACCCAAGATCACGGTCTGCTAGTGTGCCAAGGCTCTACATGGCGGAGGGTTTTTGGTCCGTCTTTAACACTAGCAACCTCAACACTACGGTTTGCAAGTGCGCCTACGGTGTGTATGGCGGGAAAGTTTAACACCCGTCGCGAGCACTAGTCATAAAGAGGTGAAGAGACATCCAGACAAACCGGGCCCGGGGTGGCTGCTTAGAGGATGTTTGGCGGTTTGAATCCCCTTTTGGGTTTGATTCTAATTTGCCCATTCTGGCCACTGGGCTTTTCATCCTCATCCCCCAGCATGTTGGCCGTGTGCTGCAACCTAGTAATCCGTGGAGGCGGAGATCCTGGCTTTCGGGCTTTGGCTTCTTATTCCGGAGGACGGGTGGCCTGGGCGAGCCGGCCTAAGGTCAATCGGCTATGACCTTTCGGGTCCTGTCGATGTGGGGAGGCGGCTGTTGCTGTATCCGTCTGCATCACGGACCCGAACTGTTTGGGTTATCGACGGAGGTGGTGTGTACAGCTTCCTTGGTGGCCCCGCCTCTCGGCATGCTTAGGCTGCCACCTCACCGAGATAGGCGGCGGTGTTAGCTTCCTGGTGCAGGGCCCTGGATATGCGGCTTCCGGCCCTGTATCACCTGAGTGCCGCGCGGGGGTTTTCTTTTCTGGGGGGGGGGGGGGGGGGGGGCCCC
>JAHWFP010258331.1:35391-47849 GCA_023313725.1 Lithobius niger | reverse complement strand
TTTTCCATGGCAAGTACTCCCCCCCCCCCTCCCCCGATAAAATTTCTTCCCCAAAAAATTCTTCCCCTCCTTGCCGCACTAGCAAGCGCCAGAGGAGGGAACCCGAGATGGTTGGGTTTGATGGCCAGTTACCAGACATTAGTAAGAGTCGGGACCAAGTCCCGAAGTTCCTGGAGGTAACAGGCGAGGGGCGAGATGTTACACAACTCTGTCCGTTCGCTGTTCACAAAGCACTAAAAGGGATCTGTGGTTCAGATCCGAAGAGTGTCTCTCGGCGTCGTTCTGGGGTACACCTTGTGGAGGTTGCCGACGATGCTCAGGCTAAGAGGCTTTTGAAGGCGAGTGCACTGGGATTATGCCCGGTGCGTGTGGAGCCGCATCGTACTTTAAATAGCAGTAAAGGGGGTCGTGACGTGCTTTGATTTGAGGGGTCTCAGTGATGTGACGAACTCAAGTCACAAGGCGTTACGGCTGTGAAGCATTTGACGCGGAAAGGCGAGAATGGTGTCCAGCCAACTGTCACCTTTTTCCTGACCTTTGATACGCCAATTGCACCGCAGCACATTACTGCCGGTTACCTGCGGTTGAAGGTCAGGAGTTATGTTCCGAATCCGATGCGGTGTTTCCGCTGTCAACGCTTCGGCCACACCAGCGGCTCGTGTAAAGGTAAGCCTACCTGTGTTAGCTGTGCTCAGGCAGCCCATGAAGGCGCTGACTGTGCTGGCCCAGAGCAGTGCATCAAGTGTGGTGGTCAGCACCAGGCCTCTTCAGGGGACTGCCGTGTTTATTTAGAGGAACGTCGTGTGCAGGAATTGAAGGTGAAGGACGGGCTTTCCTACTCGGAGGCCCGGAAGAAAACTATCGCCAGCACCGATGACCCGATCGTTTGCGTAGGTGTGCAGTGCGCCATTGCCTGGCCCAGTTAGTGAGTCTGCTGATTTGGCGGATTTGCGCGCTGAGCTCAGGTCTTTGACGAGGACGGTAGGCATGCTTGTTACTTTGTTGACCCAGCAACATCCATCTTTGCAGGATCTTTTGGGTTCTTCGGAACCGGTTGCTGCCTTGCCGTCGACATCTGCCCAGCCTGCGTTCGGCACTTCCTTGTCGATTGTCGTCGTCGTTTCTGTCTTCTGCATGACATTGCGCGTCAATTGGACGATAAGTCTGTCCTCCTGTCCGGTGTTTTTCAATTTTTGCAGGAAGTACAGATGTATGACAAGATTTAGATTAGGGGTTTGAATAATATCTCTAATGTGTGGTGCAGTGGCAACCAGGACCACTGCACTGTGACTGAGATTGGCGCTAATGACCAAGCTGTCGACGCGCCATTAAGCCTCAATCCCCCCCCCCCCCCGGCGTGCGAATGTTTCTGTTCATGCTACTGTTCCTGTAACTGTTTCCAGGCAGGTTAGGCTGCAGTTAAGCTTCCTCCCGCCCGGAGTGCACCACAGAAAGTGTCGAAGGCTCCTGCTGGTACAGCCTCATCACCACCCGTGAGGAAGTCGCCACCAGGAGAGATGGTGAAACGGTCGTTGAACGACCAGCTTGCTGAGGGGTCCATTGCGTCCCCTGCACAATTTGATACTCCTTTACCCATGGAGCAGGGAAATATTTCCTGTTCCACTTCTCCTGAGCTTTTTCCTCCTTCCGAGGACAACTTCGTTCTGGACCTCACTCCTACTTTTGATTCGGGGGAGGATTCAGATGTTTTCGGGTCGCCCAGGGGAGGAGGAGGATGATTCAGTCTTAACCCCGTTCTAATGCCTGCGCATACCATAGTTCAGTGGAACTGCCAAAGTTATCGGACCCATGCAGAAGAGCTGCGGCTGCTTTTGTCGCATTGGCGACCTCTGTGCTGCTGCCTCCAGGAAACTTGCTTTAAGGCATCAGATAATCCGGTTGTTCGGGGTTATTCTGTCTACCGTCTGGATGCAGACCTTGTGCCACGTGCACACGGTAGTGTTGCAGTGCTGGTGCACCACTCTCAGCCGCATATAGATTTCAGGCGGTAGCAGTTCGAGTTTCTTTCCATTTGGATATTACTGTCTGTTCGCTTTATTTGCCACCGGATGAGGTCTTTGGGGTTGGTGACCTGGAGGACTTAGTCCGCCAACTTCCTGCCCCTTTCCTCTTGTTGGGCGACTTTAACAGCCACCATGTCCAGTGGGGAGGACCTCATACTGACAACAAGGGGAGAATCCTTGAGGATTGGATGCAGAGGGTCCATTTGTGTCTTGAACGATGGTGCCATGAGCCACTGCAATCTGGCCACAAGTAATTGGTCAGCGGTGGACTTTGCCTTTTGCTCTCTAGTTATCCCGATTCACTTCACTTGGGCTGTCACCGATCTGCATGGGAGCGATCACCTCCCCATTGTGTTGTCTACAACACAGGGGGGTTCTGTTGCTTCCAGGCCAGCCCGGTGGGCGCTGAAACGAGCTGAGTGGTCAGCCTTTGCTGAGGCTGCTATTTTCCAGCATGCGGTGCAGGACTTTACTGATGTGGACGAACTTTCAACTCATTTCACTGATGTAATCCTCGCTGCTGCTCATGCTTCTGTCCCGAGTACGTCCACACAGCCGGGACGGGTTCCTGTTCCGTGGTGGACGCCTGCTTGCGCGCGGGCCATTTGGGCCATTCGGGCCCGCAGGCGAGCGTTGCGTGCATTTACGGTTAGCCCAACTACTGACAATTTTGTTGCCTTTAAGCGCTGTCGTGCCCTTGCCAGATTTGTCATCCGTGAGAATAGGCGTGCTTCGTGCCCGGCTTATGTTTCTTCGATCACGCGCTCCACGCCTTCTCAGCATGTGTGGAGGATGGTGCGCCAGATCTCGGGGAGGACCCTGCCTTCCCCGGTATCGCAGCTGAAGGTGGCGAATGCCATGGTTTCATCTGTGCCGGATATCGCCGATTGTCTTGCGTCTGCATTTGCGCGGGTCTCAATTGATGACCATTATGATCCTGGTTTCCTCGGGATTAAGCGTAGGGAAGAGGCTCGCTCTCTTGACTTTCGCTCCGACGGGCTGGAGGAGTACAATTTGCCGTTTACCTGGCAGGAATTTGTTTCAGCTTTGTCCAAGTCGCATGACTCCGCCCCAGGCCCTGATAATGTTCATTATCATCTGTTGAAACATCTGCCTCTTGCCTCCCAGCAGTTCTTGCTGGAAATGTTGCAACCGTGTGTGGGCGGTGGGCTCTATTCCAGCTGTGTGGAGGGCAGCAGTGGTCATCCCGATTGTGAAACCGGGCAAAAACCCTACTTCTCCTTCCAGTTATCGTCCAATCGTTCTGACTAGCTGTGTCTGTAAACTTATGGAACGGATGGTCAGTGAGCGGTTGGTCTGGGTGTTGGAATCACAGGGATTCTTATCTTCGTCCCTGTGTGGCTTTCGACGGTTTCGGTCAACTATCGATCATTTTGTTGCCCTTGAATCAGATGTGAGGGAGGCTTTTCGCCTGCGTCAACATCTGGCTCAAGTTTTCTTTGACTTGGAGAAGGCTTATGATACGACCTGGCGTTATGGGATTCTCCGCAATCTCTACGCCTGTGGCTTGAGGTGACGGTGTCGGGGCGACTCTTTCCCGCCCGTTTGTCTTGGAGCATGGTGTGCCTCAAGGAGGTGTTTGCTATAGGGATCAACCCCATTGCTCAGCAAACTGCTGTTGTCTGAAGCAAACTTGATTATCCATGCATGGTGTATGGTTCGGCTAGTTATTTCACTCTCCAGATGTTGGACACTGTGCATCACAGTGGCTTGCGTCTGGCGACTGGGGCATTTCGGACGTCTCCAGTGGTCAGCCTCTATGCTGAGGCCTCGGAGCCACCTTTGGCGATTCGTCGGCAACAGCTTGCCATTCAGTATGCTGTGTGTTTGCGTGCTGTGCAATCCAGTCCTGCTTGGTCCATGGTTTTTTGGCCAGACTTGCGGGTCGGTAAGGGTGATTTCCGCGATAGGCTCCAGCAGTCCTGTCAGGAAATAGCCTTTGAAATGCCCTCCGTCTTGATGCTTGGGGGGATGCCATTGGCCCCTTGGCTTGTCCCAAGTGGCATTTTCATTTTCGCTCTGGCGTCCTTCCCGAAGGGTTCCACTCTACCAGCACGGTACTTACAGGAGTTCCGGCAGCTGTGTTCTCAGTACGCCGGTTATTAGCAGCTGTTTACTGATGGGTCGAAGTCAGACATTGGCGTGGGATGTGCTTGTGTGTGTAAGGGAGTGACGGTTGCCCGTCGCCTTCCATCAGGCTATTCTGTGTTTTCTGCAGAGCTTTTGGCTCTCGGTTTGGCGGTGGAATGGATCCTTGACCTTCAGGGCACGCATTTCATTATCTTTAGCGGTTCCTTGAGTGCCCTGGAGACCTTGGCGAATTACAATCCTTGGAACCCCTTGACACAACGTGTCCAAGGTTTGCTTTCCCGCTTGCCTGGCCAGCGGAAAACCATGCTTTTCTGCTGGATCCCAGGCCATGTTGGGATAGGTGGAAATGAGCAAGCGGATTCTGCCGCGAAAGGGGCCCTTTCTGACTCTCTGGGTAGGGATCTCAGCCTTGTTCCCTCAGACGCCTTTCCAACTCTGCGTCTGAGGTTACACGCTTTTTGGCAAGCCTTGTGGGACACACAGGATGGTCATAAATTGCGAGCCATTAAGGGCACTGTTGAGGAATGGCACTCGGCGTGTCGCCGCAGTCGCCGTGAGGAGGTTGTGTTGGCCCGTTTGCGAATTGGTCACACCCGACTTACTCACTGTTTCCTTTTGCGGGGAGTTGACCCTCCTGAATGTTCTTGGTGTCGACGGCCACTTACGGTCCGGCACTTACTTGTTGATTGTCGCCATCTTGATGGAGTTCGTCGTCGTTTCCATCTTCCGCATGACATTGCGCGTCAGTTGGGCGATAAGTCTGTCCTCCTGTCCGGTGTTTTTCAATCTTTGCAGGAGGTACAGATGTATGACAAGATTTAGATTACAGGTCTGAATAATATCTCTGTAATGTGTGGTGCAGTGGCAACCCGGACCACTGCACTGTGACTGGGGTTGGCGCTAATGACCCGGCTGTCGACGCGCCATTAAGCCTCAATCCCCCCCCCCCCCCCTCATCATTTTACGACCATGCAGTGAACTGGATGACCGCGTAGTCACATCAAGCTTTTAAATGCTAGCAGATTTTAAAGAAATCAAACGCGATAGTTAACACAATTATGTGTTAAATATTAACAAATGAATACAGTTTACTAAGAATTCCTGAGTTCGGGCGTGTTTTTTATATTTAATTCAAAACTTAATTAGGCCTAATTTGCTTTTCGTCCTAACGATCGCTAGTTACGTCGAGCAGTAGAATTTAAGCAATCGTCGGGCAGAGCTTTCTATTTATTAGAAAATGAAAACAAAATATTAGAAAATAAAAATTAAATAAAGTTTTAATATATTTATTTGAAATTAGTTTACACAATAACCCGATGACCATGCGAACGAACTGGATGGACGCTTACCGTAAATCGTGTATTAAAAGCCCAGTTGAAGCTAAAGCCCACCCCTTAAAATGCTGTAAAGTCAAAATCATGAAATATGGAGTTAAAGCCCACCCCTCCAATTGTCGTTTTTGTACAAAAAATTACCTAAAAGTTATACGATGTGAATAAAGATAGTACTGCTTGCTGTATGTTTCTGGCCCCTTCTCCCTCCCTGTAGTAATAGTGGACTCTTCCTTTAGCTCCTAGCACCTACACAAGGCATTTCTCACCGAAGCCTCCTCCCTTCTTCACAACAATTAAAAGGATGTAAAAATTGGTCTTTCAGAGATCGTTCAAAAGCTTCGAATTTTCTGTAATAGATGTCCAGAAAGGTTAGAAAATTGATAATGCTTGATTTAAAGCCCACCCCTTATTTTTGCCAAATTAACTGCATAAGCCCATGGGCGTTTAATCCACGATTTACGGTAGTCACGTTAAGCTTAATTACGTGATAGCAGCGTGACTAGATTTTTAAAGAAATCAAACGCTGCCACAATTCAACGTTAACACAATTCACACAATTCTAAATAAATAATTAATACATACAGTTTACTAAAAATTCGTGAGTTTGTGCGTGTTTTTTTTTTTAATTCAAAACTTAATTTGACCAAATCTGCTTTTCGTCATAACTATCACTTAGTTCTGTCGAGCGATAGTTACGAAATCGTAAAGCGGCGATTTTTATTTATTAAAAAATAAAAATATTAGAAAGTAAATATAAATGAAATTATTATTTATTTGAAATTGAATTACCTGATGGGCATTTTCTTTTTCTTTACGGATTTCCTTTGCTTCAGCCTTGTGGGCGCTTTCCAGATGCTTCCACATGTTCGACGTTGTGAACGAGCGAATGTTTGCACTACCCCGTGTAATGACTGATTTGCATAGCGTGCATCGGACTTTATAAATATCTTCTGAATGTTTAATAAAGTACTTCCAAACGGAAGACGTTTTTTTTCTTTCCATTATTGCGACACCAACAATAAACTATTAGTGGAAGCGAAAGATGCAAGTTAGAGTGCAATGGCAGCAAGCCAAGCAAGAGGGAACCACGGGAACCACACGCTCGCAAACGAGGATCTCGTGTAGGATGAGACTTCCTGCTGTGCGTCCGTTTCCGGAATGGCGGCGGCCAGTCGCGGGCTACACAGCGTTTTCGATCAGGCCTAATGTTTTGTTGCAGTGTGGTATCGGTCCAAGAATCGCTAAGAACCACCCCTAAAATTAAGTTTCATTCATTTACCAGCCCCCCTGCACTGCAGTTGGCCATAGGCTACTATTTAGTTTACACTGCTGCACCCAAAATTAACAATTCATACACAGTATTCCCGAGACTTATGGTTTCTTTCACTTGCCTCAAATTGCTTCAGACCATAGGCTACAATACATACCGGTCAGGTAAAACTATGTTGATTGCACCATCGTAATTACTGCTATACAGTGGATCCCTGATATAACGAAATTCAAAGGAGCCAGCAAGTATTTTGTTATATCAGGGATTTCACTATATCCGAATCCCTCTTATAACGAAATGCTACTTTAAAACCACAAAATTTCGTTATAACCAAAAACAAATACAGTAGCCTATCAGTATGGTTTATTACAGCTTTACTTCGGTTTCGTCCTTTTTTTTTTTGCTTTCTTTCATTTTTAATTTGGTGTCGTCCAGTTTTGTATTGTGCAGAGTATTAAAATGAACGAAAGCCAAAAAAAAAAAAAAAAAACTCACATCCCATCATTATACGAAACATACTTTAAAACCACAAAATTTCATTACAACCAAAAAAAAAATAGTGTGTATGGTTTTATCCTGTCATCCTACGAACTGTAGCCTACTTTCAAAACCACAAAATTTTGTTACAACCAAAAAAAATATTGTCTGTATGGTTATATCTTATCATACGAAATTAGCGTACCTTTAAAACCACAAAATTTTGTTACAACCAAAAAATAAATAAATACGGTGCAAGTATGGTTTATTACATTCCATCATAAGCATACATGTACTGAATACATGTGTAGTACAGTACCCTACTCTGCTGTATTGATTTGGCCTTGCTCAGTTAGCGTATCAAGCAAAAAAATCTGTCATTTTCTTTTGTTTTACAACTTTCAGAACATCACAAACAATTGAATTTTCAATCTTATCGAGTTCTTGAAGGGTGTTTGCTGGTAATCCAGCTCTACTCTCCAGAAAACGTTTTACAAGCCTAATGCTATCAATTGCTTGGGCTGTAGTCACAGCAGGTAATTCAACATCATCTTCATCACTGGCTACATCCTCATCACTTGCTGCTCCATCATTTGCCTTGACACTGGCTGCAATTTCATTGTCTGTTAATTCTGGTGTTGTTGCAACTTCAGAATCAACATCAACAAACTCTTCAACAGTTGTGCCATTAACCAAGTCACCTAGGCGAGGCCAAAGTTCTGCTAAAGCATCTTCATCATCATCTTCATCTGTGTCGACATTTTCCTGAGCATTGTCGTCAACCAAGTTTTCTTTTGTAAAGCCTGCATGGCGCCAGCAGTTTGCAATTGTTTGGGGTGACACTTTTCCCCAAGCACTAGCTACCATGTCAATAGCCATTTTGACATCAATTTTGGTGGTGCGTTTTAAGTCAATGTCGAGTAATATTCTCAATACCAGCTTGTGGCGGTAATGCAACTTCAAGCACCTGATGATTCCTTGATCAAGCGGTTGGAGCACTGAAGTGCAGTTCGGAGGCAAAAACTTAAGTTCTACGGACTTTAAACGGGGAGTGACGTTATGAGCGCCGCAGTTGTCAATTAGAAGGACAACCTTCCGTTTCTCTCTCGTCATTCTGTCATCAAATTTCAACACCCATTCTTGGAAAATATCTGCAGTCATCCAGGCTTTTCGCTGGCTTTTGTAGTCTACCGGTAAACGCTGAACACCCTTGAAACATCGTGGTTTAGCAGATTTCCCGATCACTAAAGGTTTTACCTTGTCACTTCCATCCATATTTGTGCACAATAAGACTGTAACCCTGTCCTTACTCAGCTTGCCACCGGAGCATTTTTCATTTTTAACTGCGAATGTTCGGGCTGGAGTAGTTTTGAAAAAAAGCCCCGTTTCATCAGCATTATAAATGTCACGTAATTCATAATTCTTCAACAACGTGG
Organism: Lithobius niger; assembly: GCA_023313725.1. NCBI lineage: Eukaryota > Metazoa > Arthropoda > Chilopoda > Lithobiomorpha > Lithobiidae > Lithobius > Lithobius niger. Next base: position 39,196 of record JAHWFP010258331.1, on the reverse strand, counting down.
GCAAATTATTTTCAAGCCACGATTCCGTAGCGGCCAGATCCACCGCCCCACTTTCTCCAGCAATGGCGCGACTAGACAGTCCATGACGAAGCCGGAACCGACACAACCATCCTGTACTAGCTGTAAAGTTTTCGTATCCCATGATCACAGCCAACTGCTCGGCTTTCACTTTCATTATAGGGCCACTTACCGGCACATTTCTTGCACGAACATCTTTAAACCATTTCCAAAGCCCCTGCTCTACGTCCGAGTAAAAAGAACCACGTAGCTTCTTCCTGTTGGCTGTAGTAGCACCGCTGTTAAAATTTTCCACAATCTTCAGCCGATCCTTGATTATTGTAGACAACGTACTGTTTGGAATCTCGAACTCCTTCGCAATTTCTCCCTTCACTCTTCCTTTGTCAACTTCAGCCAACACTTTCATTTTAACTTCCAACGATAAAGCTTTTCGTTTTGGCGCCATGACGAACGACGAATGCAGTCTCAGCGTACACGATAGGGATGGCAGCCACGTGTTGTAAGCGACCAATTCCCTCCACACCTCTAGCGCCAAATGGACTCGCCTCTTACCAAAGCGCTCTTGCTCTTGCCAGGCTGCTGTACTGCTGTTTATTTTTAGACACAGGGAAGAGGGAAGTTGGGCGATCGCGTTCCTGCCTGCCGTTACTGCTCGACTGATTGCGAATTTCTTTTTTGGGGCGTGTTCGTTATAAATGCTTGTTTTTTGTTCAACGGCTTTTTAATTTGTTCGTTACTTGCGGGATTTCGTTAAAGGCAAATTCGTTATATGCGAATTTTCGTTCACTAATTTACATGCTTTTTTGCCGGGGATTCAAATAAATTTCGTTACATCAAGGATTTCTTTATAAGAGAGTTCGTTATAAGTGGGATCCACTGTAGTGCGATTTCCAGTAATGACGGCGTAGGCTAAACTAATTTGAATTTTCTTAAAAAGGGCTAAATGAAACCTGTTCGTCCTCCTTCCACACAACATGCTTTGGCTGGGCCAATTTTCAGCGCTGGTAAACGGGTTATACACTTCAGTTTAAGCAAACCTTATTTTTGCTCTTTGGTTAACTCCACAATTTATTTGCAACAACCAAACTTCCTCAAAAGTCACACTGCAAATGTACTCTAAAATTAATCTCCTAAAACAAATGTTAAATGCGATATATATATACACGTGTACATGTTTAACATAATTTCTTCGTGGCCGGGCACATAGGCAACTACCACATCCCCTCGTTGCAAACAGTATAATGGCACACTCTCCTCCATGGCTGCGGTCGACTACGCGAGCCGTTACTATCACGTTGCGGAGCAAGAGTTCATTCATGAGCGTTTTCGTGCCAACTTCCCGACCTGCCTGCACTCGAACAATGAGCGTCTCTGCTCGCGATCGTCATGGCTGACGTCATCGCCTGGAGCAACTTAACGTTCGCACAAATTGCTCACTTGCACTTCTCAAAAATTCTACACAACAACGAACAACGATGGAATCGCATTAAATAAAGCTCACCTAACATTGATAAAAGCATTCATAGTCCTTAGCTGATGAAATACTTTGCTTTCGAAACTGTTTCTCAAAATAAAAAATTTTCGCTGACCTACCCAATTTCACTGGCTAACCTAAATGTTTCAGTCCGACAATTTCCAGCCCATTTCTGTCACACGTACAGTCCCTGCTCTTCGTAATTCCGGGCGGCGATGGTCTGACGAATTCTGTTTGAGTTCCCCACACCCTTCGTTAACTTCACACGTCTGGTTCGAGGCACAAATTCAAAGCAGTAGTTCGAGTCCTTAGTTCTGTGCCAATTTGTAGGGAATCAAGCCGCCTTTGGCAAGAGGGCTCATCCCTACACGAGTGCACACGGCAGTTGCTCCGGATGACTCAGTCGAAGAGACCTTTCTTGTGCTCAAACCATTTATTTCACTCGGACATTACACAAGCGAGCGCACAACATCGCGCCTCACCAATACTGCGCGTCACACTGAGTGTTTGTCTCTCTCTGCCGGGAAGAGCGCGGCCGCTTACAATAAGGAAAGCGTGCGTAAGGCGGTTTGAGACAGCATCAAATCACATCACAGCTTACTTCACGTCAGCATTTGCATGATCTGTATTGTACATCGATTTGACATTGGTTAATCTGCAATTACGTGGCTCATATAATAATTTTAGCTGATGTTTTGTAAAGCTGTGACGGGTGTTAGTGGTGTGTTATCGTTAACGACTATCCATGTTAATAGCCAGGCTGAATTAGTATTAAGTCGGGTGCTTATTCCATGTCAGCATTTGCTTAATCTGCATTAATGAATCGATTTGGCCTTGCTTAAACTGCTATTATGTGGCTCGTGTAACACTACATTTTAGCAGATGTTTTGTAATACTGTGACGAGTGTTAGTGTGGGGTGTTAATCATTTACAGTTATCCATGTTAATAGCCAAGCTCGAAAAATGTCAATACTCATCACATTAATATTGCAAATTTTCGATAGGCATTACCCGTAAATTAAATATTTTCAGTCCTCCTATGTTCGTCAGGCAGCGAGAAACGTGTGAACTACAGTCTACATACATAATTGTATGCACTCTTCTTTGTTTACTCGATATTTCTATCACTCAGAGTAGAATGGTCAGATTCTTTGCCGTAATAGCCAAGCTGAATTAAGTGTGAAGCCGGGTGCTTATTCCATGTCAGCATTTGCTGAATTTACATTAATACATCGATTTGGCGTTGCTTCAACTGCATTTAGGTGTGTCTTATAACACTACATTTCAGCTAATGTTTTGTAATGCTGCGAGTGTTAGTGGCGTGTTAATCATTTACAGTTATCCATGTTAATATCCAGACTGAATTAAGTGTGAAGTCGGATGCTTATTCTATGTCAGCATTTGCTTAATCGGCAATGCATCGATTTGGCATTGCTTCAAGTGCAATTACGTGGCTCTTATAACACTACAATTCAGCTGATGTTTTATAATGCTGTGACGAGTGTTTGTAGCGTGTTAATCATTTACAGTTATCCATGTTCATAGCCAGACTGAATTAAGTCTGAAGTTGGGTGCTTATTCCATGTCAGTATTTGCTTAATCTGCATTTATGCATTGATTTGGTGTGCTTCGATTGCAATTACGTGGCTCTTGTAACACTGCATTTTAGTTGATGTTTTGTAATGCAGTGACGGGTGTTAGTGTCCATGTTAATAGCCAGGCTGAATTAGTTAATTTGCATTTAGTGCTTCGATTTGGCGTTGTTTACTCTGCGATTACGTGGCTCGTATAACACCACATTTTAGCTAATGTTTTGTAAAGCTGTGACGGGTGTTAGTGGCGTGTTAATCATTTACAGTTATCCATGTTAATAGCCAGGCTGAATAAAGTGTGAAGGCGGGGGGTTATTCCATGTCAGCATTTGCTCAAGCTGCATTTATGCATCGATTTGGCGTTGCTTAAATTGCAATTATGTGGCTCATGTAGCAATACATTTTAGCTGATGTTTTATAATGCTATAAGTGTTAGTGGCGTGTTAGTGTCCATGTTAATAACCAGGCTGAATTAAGTGTGACGTCGACGTCGGGTGCTTATTCCATAGCAGCATTTCCTTAATTTGCATTTATGCTTCGATTTCGCATTGTTTATCTTCACTTACAAGGCTCTCATAACACTACATTTTAGCTGATGTTTTGGAAAGCTCTGACGAGTTTTAGTGGCTTATTAATCATTTACAGTTATGTATGTTAATAGCCAGATTGAATAAAGTGTGAAGTCGGGTGCTTATTCCATGTCAGCATTTGCTTAATCTGC
>JAHWFP010258331.1:1572-28603 GCA_023313725.1 Lithobius niger | reverse complement strand
ATTGCAACTAAAATTGTGTGCAACACCATACAAATAAACTAAAAGGCTGACTTCATCTAGATCAAACGCCAACAATTGTTGAGTCTATGACGGTGTCCCACAGTGGATGATAAAATGTGACATCCATTATCCCCCAGCTAGATGGCTTGAGAAGTATCCACATGACGTCACTCCAACAGTTTCCTTTTGTAGACCTCTTAACCAATTCTGTTTGAAGCGTAAATCTTACAGCTGCAGGTCGAATTAAGTATGAGCAGTGTGGTGCTTGTTCCATGCCAACATTTGCTTAATCTGCATTCGTGCATTTATTAGGTGTTGACTGCCTGGAATAAACACTGAATTTAGCTGTTGTCTTATTGAGTTCTGATGATTCTCCGTGAAATGTTAATATTTTGTAGTCATCGAGCTGTTTTCTGAATGGCTGAATTAGGCATGAAATCAGGTGCTTAATCTGCATATGTACATCAATTTGGCATTGGCTGGCTGGATTTTAGCTGGATAACACTGAATTTTAGCTGATCTTCTGTAAAGCTCTGAATCCTAGTGAGATGGCATTTGCAGGTGTTCATCTGTTTTCTGAAGGTCCAAAGTAAGTGGTCCGGTGCCTAATGCCTACATTAGTGCCTACATTAGTGCATCTATTTGGCATTGGCTGGCTGGCGTAGCACTGAATTTTAGCTGGTTTTTAAAGTTCTGATGAGCTTTAGCTAAATGTTTTAATTGGTAGCTTTCCATCTGTTTTCTGACAGTAGTAGTAATTTTTCTCCTGGCATAAATAGCATTGCTAGCTGTCGTTTTTTTTTTGTCAAGTACCTGTCGCTATTTCTGTTCAAAACAAGTATGATGCATTGGTGCTGCAAAATAGACGTCTTATCTGAAAGTATCTTCAAAGGTTTCACTTATCCTTTTATTCCAGTTACATTTGCAAATTAGAAATATATTAGTACAATAGGTACTGGCTGAGGTTACACCATGTTCATAAAACACAGTTAATTAAAAAATTCTTGATAGTTAAAAGAGTGTTCCCTCTTAGCCTAAAATGCCTGCAGTAAGCTATTTAGCAGAGAGCATTCTATGTCCAGTGGTTATGCTTTGCCAACAGTTACTTAACCTACATTTTTGCATTGATTTAGTTTTTTGGCTGGCGGATACAACTCACTGGACAAGTTTATTCCTTCTAACTAAAAGTCCAAAAGTTTATTGTGTCTTCTTACTTAGTTTAGTCTCACTATTCTCATATAATAGTGTGTGATTAAGAGGGGTCACCAGTCAAAAAGCTATTTTTGCCTGTTTTTAAGTTACCAGATTGTTACTTGGTGCAGTTGAACTTGATAATTAGTGGATAAAAAAAAATTCCAAACTAGATGCCCCTAGGGCATTTTAGTCAGGAGTTATGTTAATAAAAAGCCCTTTTCGCTATAGGTACATTTTGTGCCGAAACTAAGAGAGAATGATGGGGTTTGTTTTGAAGGAATCTGCACACTTTTTACTGTAAACCCATGGATGTTCACGTATTCACACCTCCCACGCTACAAGTAATGAGGTTAAGCGGTTGACAAGTTCTTATCCTGTCCTAAAAGTAATTGACGCATCATGTGCATGGATTGGATTTCTCCTAATACTCCCAACTATCTGACAATCCCTAATATTTTAAGATCACTATAGTAGGAGCCGAAAAAAATGTACCTGAAGTACACATATGCATAAAAAATTTGAATACGAGAAATTTTCTTTAAAGTATTGCAGTTTTTAGCTGGATGAAACATTTTTCGTGGAAGGCCTATGACTGATATAACACTTGGGATGTGTTCCTTATACTTAAACCTACACATGAAGCCTAAATTTGTGTAAAGCTGACATAAGTGGAAAAAAAACTGCACCAAGACTAGGCGATGCACTGAAAGCTAATTTTATCAATAATAATTAGAGAAAAAAGCATAAATGTATAGTGTTGATAAAAGAAAATACCACTAGGCCTATACAATTTTTTTGTTGTAAACTAGGCCTAAGTTTTATTACTATGTTTGCTCAAGGTTTCAACAAGTAAACCATTAAAAAAAATAACTTTGGATAACAAAATACACAAATTTAACAAATTGCAATGAAATGAAAGTGAATACTTGCCCAACAGACACAACTCAGTATTGCATGACCCAGTACAATTTGTCACCTCACCACCACTACCCCAGGATTTCAAAATAAAAGCCTTTTAATTTTTCAAAACTCAAAAACTTAAAACCGTCCACGCATATACAGTTCTCCTTCTTCTTTGTTTATTGCACGACTTTTGTCACATATTTTTTTCAGTGCAGCCGCCGTACGTGCTCTTCTCAGTGTGTCCGTGCTTCGTTTTTTACTTTTTTGAAGCCTCAGCAAATCCTTCTTCATGAGTCGCATAGAATGGTTTGCTAGTTGTAACTTTATAAGCTTCATGACTATCATCTGCACTTATCCTCGGTTAAACTGTATAAGAGCTGTGGCGACTGCGAAATCAACCCTTAACTTGCAAATAAAGAAGGTCTTGGGACACTTGTTCCAAATTATTGCATTTGTCAATTCATTGGCATTCTGCGTCTTTCCTTGTAAACATCTCTTGAGCATAGCCTCTGAACCCAGCCGCTGATGTAATTTAATTATATTTGACACAATAAACATTGATATCTGTGTTGTCATCGTGTCTTTGTTATGTGCAGGCAGTTTTTCTTTTCTTGCAATAGCACGTTGGTAAATGCACCACGATTTCTCTCTTGTGGGGCGTCCGTCCACATGCAGTAAAACGGGGTAGCAAATACTGCATTTTTCATCATGTCAAGGTTACTCGTGCCTGTGTTTTGTGTAATCGCATTCCGAAAATAGATCACAAGCTTGTTTATCACGGTTTAGTCAAGCCAATTTTTTCCCTTTTAGGTGTTTGAGGTCTACAATATTTCTTAGTCCAGTTCCCAGTCTGCTTGGCAACACGACTGACATATTCCTCTTTTTCAATTGTAACTTTAGGTCCGTAAGCCTGCAAATTAGTAAGGTGGTTAAATGTCTTGCTGTTCCCATCGCAAATCACGCTCGTGTACCTAAAATTGTGCCTCTCTAAACTTTTTTTCCAAATTTCTTCGGCCACTTTGACCTCCGTAATCCCGATGGGCCTTCAAAATTCATATTACATTTTAGTGAATGTTCAGCAAACCACTCGCAAAATGCATCGCTATGTTTGCCCATGTCCTTCTTCTTTGCATTGCACGTTTTACATAGCTTGCACAAAACTTCATAATCAATGACAAGGCCAGTTTGTAATTCTATGGCAACACCAACACCAAAGTTATATGTGAAACTTCGTTTCTGCCATGTTCCATCAGAACTAACTGCAATGTCAATTACATCTCCAGGCTTGATACTTTTGTCCAAGTCCATGTACACTCTCCTAATTTCCACTGCAGCCTGAACTAAATTTGTTTGAAGCGCATCAAAACTTGCATCAGTTAAAATCTTAATGCTTCGTGAATGTGGTTGGAGAGTGCATAGATAAACCTGAACACATTCTTATTTTTTCTAAACCTGCAAAGCATTCCCATTTCCATGGCCGCGTATGGCATTCTTTTATTTATGTCATATTTTGCGTCTTCACCTTTCCTGGATGATATTACATCTGCCACAATTTCATGTCAAACGTTGCAATTTGGCAATACCATGTAAACAAATCCTTGTTGGCAGATTTCCGTATACGCCGCTCCTACATTTTTGCAATGTTTGCACAAGGTATTTTTAACAAGCCTTCTAATAAAAAATTGCATCCGTATTTAGTTAATTCTAATAAAAAGCCATAAAAAATAACATTATGTGGCGAATCATCACTAGCAGACACATTTTTATGCTGAAAGGTAGCAAATTTCTTTTGTTAGAAATAAGATTGGGTAGGGCCTCAGGCTTGGAAGTAGCACGATCGAACATGAGCGTGCGGCGTCGTTGAGGGGGGGGGGGTTTGATGATGATATAGCGGCGGCACTAACTGACCTGCATTTGGCTTTATTTGAATCGGTATTTTTATCCAATTCCACATCGTTTAAACGATTATTGTTAGGTGTAGAATGATCGGAAACGGGTGTTGTTGATGGTCGAATAGCGACCGATGATGTTTTCGTTGTAGCCGTCTGGGTATTACGCCAGAAATTCTTACTACCTTCGGGCGTTTCCACCGTGTCGCGGCAGCTTTCACTACTATTTCGATCCTTCTTCTGTTTTCTTTTCTTGATTTCCCTCTAAACTTCATGATTCTCCCCATATTGTCATGATTTCGCAGCGTTGAGTAATTAGCCGAAAATGCAAAACGGCCGATCGAACGCGAGCGCCCAAAACCTTTAAATCGTGACGTCACAAACGTGGATTGGCCTATCGGAGTGCTGCGTTGAGTCACGTGATGCTTTTAGCCAATGGGAGACGCGAATCTAGAAAATGTTAGGGCTTTGTCTTGAATTTTTCCTCGCATTTGAAATGCCGCATCCAAAAGCGAAACTGCCGCAAGTCAGCAGGAAAATCAAGCTTCCTAACAAGGTTAGGCTAGAAATATTAGAAATGATTGGTTTATGATCTGACAGAGGCTTTTCTTTATTAAAAAAAATGTTTAGTTAAACTTTCACAAAATGTACAAATATAGTAAAAAAAAAAGTATCAATCTCACATAAATAATTGATTAATAAAATAATTTGTGTAGTTCTCAAGAAATGCCTTTGTCAGTTTTTGTCCCAGGTCTTACTGATTACAACAGCAAAAAATGATTTAGTCCAATTCATATACAGTTGACAAAATAGTGTTTTGAAGCTGTGCCTATATACACAAAAATTTGCAAAACTCAATTTTGAGAAAACGAAGGGTGAAACTAAAAGATGTGATGTTTTACTTTAATTGTAAGTACAAAGCACTTTACTGCACAAACGTATGGCTATCCAGTTTTTATTAGATTATTGAGAAGTTTCAGCACTTTTTGCAGATAAGATAGAGTAACAGCCAGTTTCATGCAGAAATAAACAACATGGTGTGTCAATGGTATTTATATTTTTAATAATTTTAATGTTTTAGACCTTGGCCATGCCTGAATGGTTTGTTTTATAGACTTGGTGACTCGGCAGATACTGCCATGAATTTTTAAAATGTTTATTTTTATCTGAAGACGGGAGGTTGTCCTCCCGAAACGTAGTGTGGTTTTATTTGTGCACGAAACTGGCTATCTTATTTATTAGTCTATGGCCCACTCCACCACCAAATGTTGGGCCTTCTGCATCTAAGCCTTCTGCGTGTTGGGCCTAAGCTTCTTAGCAAGACGCATGCGTCTGTTTTTATCCAACACTTTGCCATCCGATAGCGTAAGGCGTTGCTTGTCTTTTTGCAAGACAAGTTTCAACTAGGCCTAATTGGCAGTCATAAAGCTGACATGTTGAGGACTCGGGCCGCAGCAACATTGAATTCTGTCACTGCTCAAGCTACGGCTGCGTGTAGTTGTTTTCCCCCGCAAAATAAAAAGTCTTAGGGCAGAAGCACCAGATTATGGAATGCAATGACTTGTTTGCATTTTGAGTCTTTCCATCAGCCTATCTTTCCATTAGTTCAGGAGATGACAAACAGATTATTGCCTTTATCTCGGTTGCAATTTCATGTGCCTGTACAGTGTTCATATGGTCAGCATGGAAGAAATTGTCAACATCGTCACCCCTCGCCAAGGCAGCTTGGCAGAAGCACCACAACTCTTTTCCTTTGGGTCATCTTTGGTGTTAGGACTTTTCTTCTGTACTTTTGACGTGGAAAAAAGTGACCCATATTGCAGCTCTCATTTCCTCTGCATTTGCTTAGTTGTTCATAAGAGCACCTCTGTTAAACCCTTGAAGTTTTTTATTTTGCTAATTGCCAACCTTTCAGTACCTCTTCCTCCTAGTTTACGTCCTTTTGTTACAGTCACGTGGCCTGCTTAGTGTACACCCCCCTGTGAAAGTTCAAAGTATGCCCCGGTCCCCCCCCCACCAAAAAAATAATACTGCACAGCACAGTTTATTAACTTGTGAAACTAACCTCTGTTAAGGGCGAAACGAATACGGTTTCAGCCAGCGAAATAGCAGAAACGTCTGCTTGTTTGGGGCTCCATTCTACTGAATGGTTGACACCCAGGCCTAGGACAATTTTTACCAATTGATCATTTAATATCAATTAGATCTCACCCACAAAGATCTCTAGACAGACTGTTTCGCCCTTGGTTGGGCTCGTCAATAGAGAATACTTTGTGGATGAGAGCTAGGCTACGCTTGATAGGGCAAACGACAAGGGCGAAACGAATATGGTTTCAGCAAGCGAAATAGCAGAAACGTCTGCTTGTTTGGGACTCCATTCTACTGAATGGTTGACACCCGGGCCTAGGACAATTTTTTTTTTTCATTTGCCCTAGCAAGCGTAGCCTAGCTCTCATCCACAAAATATTCTCTACTGACGAGCCCAAACAAGGGCGTCTGTCAAGAGATCTTTGTGGGTGAGAGCTAATTGATATTAACCTCTGTTAGTTAGATTTCTTTATGTGAAACTTTTTCTTTGTGATTTTGCCTCAGCAAATTGAGTAATTTGGTTCTCTAAACTTAATTTTTTTTTTCACGCCTCCCTACAATGCTTAGGAGAGCTAATCCACTTAATCTGTCCTGAAGCTGAACATTCTGGACAGATTAATACTTTAAGCATTTAAGTTTAGAAAACGAAGGTTCTGCTGACGCAACGGTGATTTGAATGACTAGGAGTAACATAATTGCTGTGCAAACATTTGGACAAATGGCTGCGATTCAACTGTTGTCATCGATCAACATGTGTGCCAAATTTGAGAGACTGGTCAATTTAAAAATCTCTTGAGTACTAGCCACAAAATAGAAGTTTGCACTCCACAGCCTAGCTTCTTTTTTCGAAAAAATAAGTCGCGCATCCACATTATCGTTAAAAAAATCACATCCTTTCAACTACTAGGAGTATCTGCGCTGCTCAAGGATAGTGTCAAGAAAATGTGTAAAGTGGAAAAAGCAAAAAGTTAACTTATTTTTTTTACAGTCACTTTACTTGCTTAAAGTAGGCCTAGCCTACTAGAAATTATGTTAAAAAATTAATTAAAATTTGAGAGCAAAGGTACACAAGTTGAAGACAATTCTGCACAACGTTTGGTTATTTTTAATGAGAAAACAAAAAATAAGGCTGTTACATACATACGCGAGTGAAAAACTATGTGTCACGATCAGTAGGTCTATAGGCCTATTTTCCAACAGTTTGCTTCCCAACCTATTTTTCAGCCGCATGTTTTGCAAAACAGGTGGGGCATACACCAACATTACAGGCATTGTACATATATGTTGTACATTTCCTTTTAGATTTTCTGTCTGAGCAAACTGCACAATCCATTTCTTATTTACGCTTACGCTTATTTGTGTGTGTCACAACGACCGGCAGTTTCTCTAGTTTATGTACATTGGGAGAGCGAATTAGCCATACCAAGGCCAGGTGTGTTGTTGTCACAGTAATTATTGCAAAAAGAAGCTACTGAATTTTGGAGGAATCTTTTCCTTGACACAGGCTTGTAGTCTTACTCCACAAACAAAGGACTGTTAGCTTCTCTCGCCGTTTGTTCTGCCAGGTTTTCTTTGTAAACTATGTAGGTGTTCAGAAGAAGGTGGTTCAGTACATTGAAAAATATTTCCATATACAACTTGTACAAACGTCTCTCGCTTTCATAGTAGTAGATCTTCTGATCTGCGATATCCACTCCTTCCGTCTGCGGGTTGTACTCATCTACCATTTCTAGCACAAAAACATCTTTGTCATGACGACATACTGCAACATCTGTAGCAATGTTGCATGTACTCAACAAGCATACTGGTTTGGTTTGGGATTTTTTCCCCTAAAAGCAACAAATAGCAGTTTATGACTTCGAAAGTAAACACATTCTTAAACCTTTGGGGTTTTTTGGGGGAAGGGGTTGGGGGGAATCGTTTCTGTTACTTCTAACTGTTCCTACAATTTGAGTGTTGTAAGTATGCTGAATTGTGTACCAGTGGCTCCGATGTGTAGAAATTATCTACCACTAACGTCCGTCCTTTACCTAACAACCTTGTATTAGGAACATCGCAACGTTGTAAGAGTGTCTTAGTGCAGTAGTCGTCATGTCGGGGGTTCCCTTGGCTCCAGTATACACATAACACTTGTATATACAGTAAGGCTGTACTGATTGGCTAATTTGATTCCGATCCGATCTTGATCTGATCAATGCAGAAATGTCAACTTTACTGATTGCTTGCCGATCGATCATACTGATCCGATCAAATACAGACATCTACCGATCATAAACAAATATTGACGTTTTAAAAAATATTTAATAACCAAAATACATTTTTTTTAAGATGGTAAGTTTAGTTACAACTTACAACAGAAAACCACAATATTTGCTTAGTTACAACAGCTTCATTAATTTCAGCACCAAGTTATTTCTTTTAACGAATGCTAATTTCTTAACTTTTTCTGGCTTTAACGAAGAGCGGGTTGGCGATGCTACATTACCGGTGCAACTGAAAAATCTTTCACTGTCCGCACTTGTTGGTGGCACACAGAGAATTTCATGAGCAATGCACGTCAGTTTTGGTATCTGAAAGCCATGGAGTTTCCACCAGATGTAAACATTGTTTTCTCTTTTGCACTTTGGGAGTGAAAGATACACGTGAAGTTCGTCAAGATTAGTAGTGGGTGCACTGCCGTTACCATCATCTTCACTGTCTGTGTCGTTCCATATGCTGTTTCCGTGTTCCTTTCTTTGTTTTTTTGGCTGGCGAAGCTTGCGGCTCGTGCAGTAATTTCCCACTTAAGGCGCTGCTTGGCTGCATTAGCTGCAAAATTGCTGGAGAAACCTTTCAGCTTAAATCTTGGATCAAGTAAAGTTCTTATGGAAGATATTTCGTTGTGTTCCAAGTCTCTAAATCGTGTTTTCACTCCATTCAGAATCACTTCTCTCACTAGTTTCACATCTTCACCCTCGCTTTCCAGCGGGGTTTGCAGACGTTTTGTTAAACGATTGATGCCTGGAATTGATGCCTCCAATGGATGAAGTGCTTCCTTCAAAATTAAGGGACAACTCTTGTATTGGTTGTAGAACCTTAATTAGCTACTCAATAGTTTCCATATCAGCATCTTCCAATTCCACATCACAGGTTGTATCAGGTAGTGATGCTGTTTGCGGCTGTTTTACCTGAACCAGGCGTTTGAGCATTTGAAGGGAGGAATTCCATCTGGTATTACACTCCTGAATTAACTTCCTTGACATTTAGGGTATTTTGATTAGATTTCAGCACTTGGTAGCTTGCAGATGAATGTTTGAAATGTCCCACCAACTTGCGGCACATCTTCAGAAGCGATATTCAATGTACTCATTTGAGTCAAGGCCATTGTGAACTGCCAGTTCAAGTGTGTGATCGACACGGCTTATTGAAGGTAACTTTCCCAAGTTGAATGCAGACACCATGTTACACCCATTGTCTCTTACAAAAGTAACAATATGTTCATTTTGAATGCCCCATTCCTCCAGTGTTGCCTGAACTGTTGTTAAAATGTGTGCGCCTGTAGAACGAGTTGTGAGCAAGGTGGCGCCAAAAATAATACAGTGACGTTCAAAATTGTCGTCTATGAAATGAGCCGTTAAACTTTGTTGGTCCACACATCACTGGAAAATGCCATTGACTTTGGTTTTGCGGTCACTTTCTTGATTGCTGCACACACTAAATTAACATACTGATTGTAAATTTCATCCAGCACCACTGTACTGAAATGCGTCCGGGATGGCATCACGTATAGTGGATCAGCTGCTTTTACGAAGTTGCAGAAACCTGTAGATTCTACCACACGAAAAGGTAGCGAATCTATACATATCATCTCAATTATTTTACGAGTTAACAGTTTATGTCGAGGGTGATTGGTAGGGTAAAGTCCTTGTTTAGCAAAAGAATCGCGGAATGTAGTTTGAGTGGGAAAGCTTGCTTTCTGTACACTTTTGCCTGCTGCCTCCTGAAAGACACAAAACAAAACTACGATTAGTTAGGCCTAGGCTACTAACGAGGGTAGGAAAAAATAACAAGGTATGAAATAGTAAAAAAAAAAATGGAAGGGGGGTTATGTTTTAACCCTTAAAGTGCTGGCGACGAGTATACTCGCCAAAAACACAAGCACAACTTTGAGTCCTAAAAATAGTCCAAAGTATGCACGAGATGGCCAACAATGGAGAAACGACAACAATACCAGGTTCCCTTAACAAGCCGACTCCTTCAAGTTGCTAGTTCGAGTCCCGTCCAGGTTACCCCTACTTTTGTGGAGATAGAAAATTAATTCAGCAGTCAAAGGGTTAAGGAATTAGTTTATTTTGGTAAAATAAAGAATAATACCGCATTCTTCAGCTTTCCTCGTGTCCATGAAATTATTTAATAACAAGGATGACAATTTTATATTTTCATGGCTAACTAAGACAATTTTTTTACCTGTAACTTTTTATTTTTGCCGCGTCATTTCATTTTATTACTCGTCAAAAAAAAATCGGTGCGGCAGGGACCTGATCCCAAATGTTTTTTTCAATGGAGATAAAAAAAAAGGAATTTGGGGAAAACCAGCACACCACACATTCTACTTTTATGGTATGGATAGGGCTGCAGCAGGATTTTTTTTCTGGGAGGTCAAATTATAATTGGTTGTTAATTCGTTAGTCCCCCCCCCCCCCCCCCCATTTGTTTTATACCTTTTCTTGACAAAATATGTAGGTCTAGGTCCTACATGCCTATTTTCTTTTGTCAATTAATTGGCCTACCACATAAGGACGAATCAAAATTTGTGCCCCCAAACAATGTTTGGCCTGCTTCTGCGCCGCAAATTGGGGGGAGGGGGGGAGATTGGCACGGTATTTACAGGGTTTTATTAATCTTGGTTCATTCCTTTTTATTTTCTGTTCTTTTTTCATATTGCCTTCGTTGGGTTTTAGTTATGTTTGCTTTCATATTGCCTTCGTTTGGTTTTTGTTCTGGGAATAACAAAGAAAACGAAAGCAACGATCGTAGCTTGTGCAATTGAAGGAGCTTCAAAACTATGTTGAAACGGAGCAGTTTATTGAAGGAATAAATGCTGTGAGGTAAAGTTGACGATGTCATTCAAAGTAGGTAATACTAAAATGGGGATATTTTCAACGCGACCAAGACATCGCTATACAGCTCTATGATGGCGGCCATGAATTGCATTGTCGAGGAGTTACGACAGCTTGAACCAAAGGCTATTTTGAGCAAACAAAAGCAATTTCACGTCATATTTTGATGACGCTACCAACAAAAACATCAATTAAGGTAATTAAGAGATATTAAATTAAAATAAATCCAAAATACGCGTTCCAAAATACCTAATTCAATTTGGAATACAACTGCGTTGTACGCAATTGGAAGTTTTCTTTGCAGGTATGCAACGGAGCTTCGAAGTGTGTGGGGGATGATTGTTGGTTGGGCATTTTTGGCACTTTTGAAGCAGCGATATATCATCTTTTGGACCCCAAATGATTAATAAACAGTCAACTATTACAAATACGAATGTAGAAATGAAATATTGTTGTATCTATGTGATAAGTTTGAGGGTGGTTTGATTGGATTGCCGATCAACCCGATCATGCTCTGATTGGCATTGATCGGATCGGTACAGCCGTAATATACAGCCATTCAAAGAATCACATAGAACCCACAACTTGATTCCCCAACGGTGGTGCTTTTTTTGGGAGGTACTGTATCAAATTGGTCCGATTTTTCAAACCACTCAAACTTTAATCGATGTAGGGAATCATAGTATTTTTCTATCAAGTCTCGAAAAAAAATCAATATCAGCCTCACTATGAATACTGGGTCGTATTCTGGCTCTTTCTACTTCATATTTTCGTTGCTATTGAAATGCAAGTTAGACAAACAAAACATTAGTTTGTCACGTGCCATAACACTTACAAAACCACGAGTTGCCTGCAATGTATCACTTTGATTCCAATAATCTTTTCATATCCGCCTTCCGCACTAAACCCATGTTTAGCGCTAAGCCCAACGCAGCTTTTAGTCTATCCGGCATCATGCCATTTGAAGTACCCCACCACTCCCACAATCGTTGGTATGTTTTTGACAAACAAATTGACGCTACATATTCATCATGTACGTGAGCTGCGTACCTGTTTGATTCAGTGCAAATCAATTGCAGCATTTTGGTGGTCACGAAAAGATGAAAATCAGCCGGTGAACGAGATTCACGTGGTATTGATTTAGTTTACTTGGCTCTATAAATGGTGCACAAAAAGGCCTATAGTCTTCATTTTCTGGTAAAATCGCAGGTATTTTCCACTTTGGTGATGAATATTGTACAACTGGCGAGTTGCTGTCATCGTCAAATGCAATGCTTTCAGCTTCATCGATGTCCGATGCCTTGTGGTCACTCTCCCTTTCTGTATTGTCTCCATCAACAAGTATACCGTCAGTGATATCAGAACCTTCGTGAATGTATAATGATGCCCATTCACTAGCTTTCTGCCTTGACTGCCGAATATCTTCCTCTGAATATCTTCGGAAGGGGAGTAACCATTGAAGCGGGGGCTTCGGAAGCGGTGGCCATCTTCGGGTTGAGTCTAAAATCCGTAAGAAAGGCGGGGAACAACAAGGAGCGAGGTGGCGTGTAGACACCTCTTCAGGAAAATGAATGCCGAAAGCGTCCACACTCTCGCTTTTATAAGGGAGGACTGCGCCACACATGCGCAGTGGGATATGCAAACAGGCGTCTGCGCACCGGAAGACACCTCCAGGGGAACATCACATTCTAGGAATGTAATGCTAAAATTATCAGATTAATATGTTTTGGCAATAAAGAAACATCAATTAATGAATCGCTCTCAGCCAATGAGAGCCCCGGAAAAAAACATTGCCTACTTTGTTAGTCAAAAGGACTTTTTGGTTGGTAGGCAGTTTTGAAATCGTGGCGCTGTTGTGTTGAAAGTCAGGGCCGACAATTTGGCCGCCAGTCCTGAAACGAACTGCACTTCCGGGCTGATAATTCAGCCGCTAGTCTTCAAAGGATTAAGTATTTCTGTTTTCATTGCAGTGTGAAAACTAAGCAGTTCCGCTGCAAATGTGTCAGTTACGTCATCTGTGTACTCGGCTGGTAACTTATTAGTGCCTTCTAAAAGTTTATCATCTGCAGTTGTAGCATGAATTGGTGGGAGGAGTACCCCATATCTAGAAATAATGCTTTTCAAATCTGTTTTTCCACCTAGGATATCAGACTGTCCAAAGATGCAAAAAAAAACTGGCCCTTGAAACTTCTTTTAGGGTCAGAGATCCTTTCATCCAAAGCAAGTTCATCAAATTGTCGTTTAACAAGACAAACACATTTTTCTTCAAATTTGGCATCCACATGCCATACTTTCGCAAGGGGTACTGCCTCTTCTTTGGTCTGTTCAAAATTGTTACGTATCGTTGTTAGATCCGATGCTGTTTTTTCAAAAAGTGTGGCTGCCTTCGACAAGTCGGTATCCTTTGCTTGCTGTAACTTGGACACAAGGTTACTTTCCACTTCATAGCAGACGACAAGAATGAACACAAACTCAAAACGTTTCATTTGCTTCTTCAACCCAAAAGCTTCGGCCCTCTCTTCATGTTTCTTGATTAAAAGGATGATTACCGTACATGCTTTTCAGATGTCACAGTAGCGCATTTTTAACTGCTAATATTGAGTCAAAGCAGGATTACCAACGAGTAGCACACCGTTTCTTTAAAGTCAAGTTGTCTGAACCTGAAGTTTTGGAATTGATTAGTGATTCCAACATTTAAGACTGGTACCGAAAAACGTGAATAACTTTTGAATAATGTCAAAAAGATCTCTTAACTTGCAGTAGACGTCCCATCAAAGCATCATTTAGCATCAAACTCTGGTTATGAGCTGCACAGTGTACAAACAACGCTGTTTTTTCCTTGCTGGCAGTACGAGCTTGTACACCGGAATACGCAGACGCCAGCACCATCCTTGACACTTAGAGGCAGTTCCTGCACCTTCGCTTTCAGATTTTTCGGAATAACTTCCTGACGCTGAAGTTGAATCATCTTCACTCTCGACTTCGGATTTGTCTGAACTCTGACCAAGGCTTTTTCCTGGC
The DNA here is from genome assembly GCA_023313725.1 of Lithobius niger. Lineage (NCBI taxonomy): Eukaryota > Metazoa > Arthropoda > Chilopoda > Lithobiomorpha > Lithobiidae > Lithobius > Lithobius niger. The sequence continues at coordinate 14,409 of JAHWFP010258331.1, read as the reverse complement.
ACCACGTTTTTCTGGTTGGCTTTCTTGGGGCTTGTCTAGTTGCTGCTGCACTGGTGAAGTGTTTACGTTGCAGTAAATCTACTACAGCTTCACTGACTGCTTCACGAACTGGTTCAGGAGATCCGATGTGGGGTATCTTGGCCAAAACTCTGTTGCGGTCCCTGCATGCTTCAAATCCACGTTTTATGTTTTTAGCACCATTTTCAGATAATTCCTCCCATACAAGCTTCAGAAGGCTGTGAAAGGAGTCTTTTTGGAGTGTGGTTTTGTTTGGGTTATCTTTCTTGTAATCCGAGAGCAAGGAGCTCCATTTTCTCTTCATCGGAGCGAGAAAGGCCACGTCTAATGACTGCAGTTTTTTGGTACTGTTTGGAGGCAAGCAGACAAAACTAATATTGTTTTCCCGACATAGTTTGATCACTTCCTCATTAAAGTGGGTACTCATGTTGTCACCTAGTAGTACTTTCTTCCCCTCTTGTTCCTTTAAAACTGGTAGCAAGTGACGCTTGAACCAATTTTCGAAAACATAGCCATTGATGTATCTTGTGCCTCTTAGCCCTCCTGATCGCCATGTGCTCTACATGCCAATAGAGTTGTAACAAACATAAGGTGGCAACATTTTTCCACTTGCATTGTCACATATCGTCAGGGAAATAGCACTTTTTGTTTAATTAATCTTTCTGGATATTTTGTTCCTCTCTTAAATATACAGCGTTTACGCCTCGGATCATCAGTTAGATTTGTTTTGTCAGAATTGTATACATTTTCTTGGGGTGTCCCTTCAAGAGTTTTTTATCCCAAGTTATCAAAGTACTTGTTTACTTGTTCTCGGGTCACTTTTTTCCCTTCTTCCTGTTACAGTTCTGTGCAGTTCGAAGTGTGATTTTAGCCTTATGGCATTTCAGGAAAGTGCTCACCCAATCTGGACCTGGGCAGTTATTCTTAAATGTGCTAACTTTTTTCTCTAGTTTGTTGCAGCAAGTATGTACTTTATATCAGCTGTGTCAAATGGAAATCCCCATTCTGCTGCTGTGAATATATTTGTCACAATAATCTGTTCTTTTTCTGCAGAGAGCACTGTTGGCTTCCCTACCTTGTTTCCGTGTTTTCATTTTAATTTATTGGGTTCCTGCAGACATATTAAACTTTTGGAAGCTTCCTTATGGCTTGTATAGCTGCTTGAATGGTAGCCTCATTATAGGCCTTATAGAATGGCTAGAATAGAAATTTATTACACATAATGGCAATAAGGTTTCCAGAAGGGATGTGGTATCATCCTCTAACACTGGTCCTACATTTAAAAGAAAAAAGAAAATAAGTGGTATTATAAATAAAACAAAGACTTAAAAACACTTTAAGTAGCCTGAAAGATCGCTCTTCTCCAGGCCACTCCTAAATTGGCCTCACCACACGGTTCGAAAAGAAATACTTAACGGTGGGGATTTCCAGTTGAGGTCTAAACATGACCGGGCGTAATGTAAGCCCCGGCCTAGCTAGACGTCGACCTCAGGACTAAGCTTCGGACTAACGTTACTGGTGATTTCAATGCTAGTCTAAGTTGGGGACTTACTAGTACAGTACTAGCTAAACCCCGACCTTTGGCCTAAAGGAGTACTGGGTAATCTTGGCGATTTCCATGTTGAGGTCTAGCTAGTCCAGGCTAGGTTGCCTGGCCGGCGGAAAACCGTGCTTTTCTGCTGGATCCCGGGCCATGTTGAGATAGGTGGAAATGAGCAAGCGGATTCTGCAGCGAAAGGGGCCGTTTCTGGCCCGCTCCAGAGGGATCTTGGCCTTGTTCCCTCAGACGCCTTTCCAACTCTGCGTCTAAGGTTACACGCTTTTTGGCAAGCCTTGTGGGACAGTCAAGTCGGTAATAAGTTGCATGCTATTAAAGGCACTGTTGAGGAATGGCACTCGGCGTGTCGCCGCAGTTGTCGTGAGGAGGTGGTGTTGGCCCGTTTGCGCGTTAGTCACACTCGACTTACTGTTTCCTTTTGCGGGGGCTTGACCCTCCTGAATGTTCTTGGTGTCGACAGCCACTTACGGTCCGGCACTTCCTTGTTGATTGTCACCATCTTGATGGTGTTCGTCGTCGTTTCCATCTTCCGCATGACATTGCGCGTCAATTGGGTGATAAGTCTGTCCTCCTGTCCGGTGTTTTTCAATTTTTGCAGGAGGTACTGATGTATGACAAGATTTAGATTAGGGGTTTGAATAACATCTCTGTAATGTGTGGTGCAGTGTCAACCCGGACCACTGCACTGTGACTGAGGTTGGCGCTAATGACCAAGTTGTCGACGCGCCATTAACCTCAATCCCCCCACCCCTCTAGCTAGTACAGTACTCTGATTGGTTAATACCCTTCCTGTGACGTCATATCACCTGTAAACAGTATCAACGCTTCAGGCTTAAAAAATGATTCAGTCACAATTAAGTTTTTACGAAACCTGCTATCCTGAAAACCGGATAAGAAAAATCACCGAAATTTGCTTGAAAACAATTTGAAACACGAATCTCAAATTGTTTTCAAATTGTTTTCAAGCAAATTTCGGTGATTTTTCTTATTCGGTTTTCAGGATAGCAGGTTTCGTAAAAACTTATTGTGACTGAATTATTTTTTAAAAATATTTTCTTTCCAAATTTATCAGATTTCAGTTTAAAATTGCATAAACAAGCCAGTAGCAGCTATTGACGATTGGGGTTGGGTTAAGGATACATTTTGGACGTCTAGGCTATGTAATGAATGCCAATGAACTGCTGTGTGCAAGCATGGCAGTAAGGGAGAAATTTTTTTTCAAATGGACTATCAAGAGCTGAAAAATGGTGAAATCTCTTGCTCAGTTTTATCCCAAACGACGTAGAGGGCATTACTGCAAAAAACTTGCACATTTTAAAGCAACAACATGCTCCAGTTTTTCAAAAATGAAGAAAGATGGAAAAAACGACAAAACCTTTCATTCAGCTTTGTCCAAAACAATTTGAGGCATTATTTCAGAAAAGCTTTTAAATATAATGTGAAATCGACATGCTCTGTTTCATTTTTTTCTCACTTGATTCAGGGATGTTAGGTTTCTGCCCTCATTTAGTGCCTTTGGGTCGCTTTTGTCCTTTAATTTGAGATCTTGTGGACTCTTATTATCAAATTGTATACCTTCGAATTTTTTTGGAATTCTTAACAAGTTTGTTGTATAAAAATGGAATTGTTTCTGCATTAATACAAAAGAATCTTCAAATCGTAGTAGCGATAGGTTAACAAAAAAAGGACTACAGTAAATCAAACAGCCAACTCAATTTTCCAATTTAATTTTTAATTTTGCCAGCTATACCCATTTTCATGAAGTGCGGATTTAGTTCAAGTTCTGTTTTAACTAAAACAAGGGCAGAATGGGCTAGCAGACGAAATAGTCAATTACATTTCTGAGATTTCATGACTTCAGACGGCAAAAACTTGGCAGAAATCGTTACTAAGTTTTATTTTATGTAGTTTTGTTAACGTTTCTGCGTTACGTAAGAAAGTTTTTAAATCCTGGCTGTGATGTTGTGTTTTGGAATATTAATATATCAGTAACTTTTCTTCCCCTCCCCAAATACCAGTTAGGAGTTACTCCTTACTGAATCGCTTCTTCTGGGCACTGTCTAACAGAGAAAAGATATATTGTACGTCTTCTTGGACGGTTGGGGGGGGGGAGGTTCCCCCTTATCCTCGGGGTTGATATGGCCCCCGGTACAAATTAGTTATGTTAATCTGTTAAAACATGTTAATGTATGTGGTCACTTCAAAAACCTAAAGCCATTAAGCCTCATTCCCCCCCCCCCCAACCAATTAACATTTACGAACTGAAAATGTTGTGTCCCTATTGGAGAAAGGGAAAATTATCATCTCCTACTGACCTGACGATACATTTACCCAGAGTGACACTTGAGTTGAGCTGGTAGGGAAATGTACCCCTGAAATCACACTTCATACCAACACTCAGGTCGTGCAGTGAAGCATCGCGTTCGAAAGACGTGCTTAAACCTCAACGTAGACCATGGTGTGCCTGGGTCTAAATTTCATCCTTAGTCCCAGGCCTAACATGCTCATTAACCCGAGGATTATTGCTAAACCTGATTGGAAATCACCGATTTTTTTGGCTTGGGACTAACTGCTCCGTATTAAGTTGGGCTGCAGCTTAGGGGCTCTACATTCCTTAGCCCTCAACTTAGTTCGCATTGGAAATCACCGGATATTCGTGATACCAAACTTACGCCCAAGATTAACTGTAGACCTCAACTGGACATCCCCACCGTTAGTATAATTTCGTCTTACAGCACGTACTTCAAGTTTAAGATGTTGACCCCTAGTCTGGATATTGTCACGAACAGTGAAAAAGACATCCGGGTCAGTATCCACCAGTCACTGAAGAATTAAAAAAAGCAAGTGATAGATCGGCACGAAGCCGTCTTAGCTCAAGTGAATCTAGACCCAAGCTCGCAAATCGTTGTAAATATGGCAAATTTCGCATGCCAGGAAGGCATTTTATGAAAGAGCGTTGCACGGACTCCACATCCTTAATATCTTTAACGAGATGAGGGGACCATACCTGACTGGCTAGATACTTCCTAGATCCAGGCTTTCTTATGTGATGCCTAGGTATTCTGAAATTAAATATGAAGAATAGCCTCAGTATTGTTCAATGTAACCCCATTTTTTTGTGTACAACAAATGCTGTGTAACTTTAAATAACATTTCGACTAAATTGTTAATTTTTTTTTCACAAACCGAAAATTAGTTTCACTGGTATCCCAAAATATATATCATAAAATTTGTTATGTTGCTACTATTTATTTGAAAACGATTAGTAGCAACATAATAACAAGCTCCGCTTGTGTAGGCTCATTGAAGCAGTGACATCTAGTGGGACAACCCACAACCTCCACCTTAGTGTGTAAGGCTGCCTGTATTTAGCAGCAGCAGCAGCAGCCCACCAGTTTGTTCCAAGTTAGCTGAACGTTCAAAGTAACCCCCTTGACGGTACAACATCATCTTCACGACAACGGACAAGTCCAACACTACAACAATGCTTTTCCCCAAGTGCAACAATTCATACAATCAGCCAACAATAGCACCGCTTTAACAGCAATTGAGAATTAAGGGCGAGTGAAACACTCCTCTCATTGAGGCTACGCAATACGCATATATTCATGCCAACCAACAGCGTCACACTTGGTAGTTAATTCTAGCTAATATCTGTAGTTCATAGTAGCACTCTGAAAAGCATCTATCTTTTCCATCACAGGGGAAGGGGCCCTTTGACACGATCCATGCCCAATAATAAAAGCCTTAAACATCGGCATTTGGCAATGTCAATTGAGTAATGTGCCCGATCTTGCTCAGTAATAACAGCTGCAAATTCGGGCCGAGTAGGATTGCCGTGATTACCATTATCACACGATTGATTGGAAATAGCATTCGTGTCGGCAGCGGTAATACAGTAATCATCATTACCACCACTACACTCACTTTCACTTGCGTTATAAATTGATGTGATATTGTCTACAGTTGTTTCTGCCACAAATGAAATTGCTGGAGACGAGGCAATGTCATCCATATGCTTATCGTCACTGTGACCAACGCCACCACGCTTCTCAAGAAAACAGTCTATTTTTGCAAGTTTACTAGCTTTTTCTTGTCTTTCCTTTTTCCGGCGCTTATAACCTGCTTCACTTGGACGTACACGTTTCATATGAAATCGTACTTATAACCAATTTCAACTCGTGTTCATATAAATCTGTGCCCGTGTGACTGCGGCGTGTGACTGTGTATGATGGGCTAGTTGGTTTGCTTTGGTATTTTTGAGAATTAACAGTGCGGCCATCAGCCCCACGGGCAGAACGCGTCAAGACAAACGCCTGTACATCTGGAACACGGTAGCAATTCAGTAGTTAACAACCTGGCGAAATCGATACTACGTACAGTGCAGCATATAGCATATTATGTATAAGACGATTCCCATTAGCAAATTAACATGATAATTCACGTTACACTGCATTTTGGGCTGTCGCTGTGCTGAGCTAAAGCAGAGGTGTGCGCTGGTATGCCACGCCCGGCAAACGATCAAACGCGACGCATTGTCGCCTAGCAACTTTTCCCCTCCACCTGCGAAGACTCATGCTACGCCATTGTTTTGTTATTTTACGCAAGGCATGCCCAATCCCTTGTCAGCATGATTGATGCACGTTTTTCTGGTGATATTTTTGGTTGGGTGTAGGTTATGTTCCACCACCATCCTGTGTACGCCTTATAACATGCATCACCTAAAAATGTGGTGTAACACATGCTATTCTTTGCAACTGAGCAACACCTCAGGCGTTTTGCAGCTTTAACTTCCACTGTATTCGATGAACCTACAAAATTGATGCTACATTCTGGCTTGTGGCCGTTATACCAGAATGCATACTCTGCATTTTCTGCCCCAACTCGTTTTGCGTGGTGACGCATATATACAATAGGTTGATAGTACTTCGTAATCTAAGACATGAACACTATTCAAATCTATGGCAGTTCAAATTCCAGTTAGGGGAAGTATGGCCACGAACATGCCAACACCGTCAAATGATAACTCTATCTAGTATCCTAAATTTGTCAGGAAATTTTTTAGGTCTTCTTGGTAAACTTTTTTTGTTGCTACTTTCACACATTCCAATGAAATGTCTGAGTCACTGTTGCCTATTTTTGAGCACAAATCCTTTTGAATGCTATTATAACATCCTGTGCTAAGAATGTTACGAATGCTAAGAATATTGTTCCAAACTTTTGCATTGCTCAGCAGCCTAAGCCCAATTCTTGATGCAACCTCACCATTTTTTTTGTTTATTTCAAAGCCTACTCTTGAAGATGACACATTGCCTATTTGAGGTGAAGACGTGGTGGTGCTCACTACAGCATCACAAACTGAACAGCAGTCTTCAGATCTACAGAAAAGCCTAATGTTCTATTTCTTTTTTTAATGCCAAACTAGCTGATTTGCACGGCGGACAGAGTGTGAAAAAAATTTCTTGGTCATACTTGTCGACAAAACGATTTAATTTTTTTCAACTTCAACTGTAGGAGCACGTCTGAGAGCTTGAAAGAATATTTTGCGTATTTCGTAAATTTACACTTTGTTGCTAACAGTTCACCACCATTCTTTGTTTTTTTTTGGTTGCAGGAGCAGCTTCCAATTGAGCTTTCTTGATATTTTTGAGGGCTTATTCTTTGACGATTGGAAGTGTGCGATGGAGAATCTGTTTTGAATTAGCAAATGACTCGTCGTCGCTTTACAGTATAGCGATGCAGCACATGACATCACTAGATTGTAGCCAGCGGTCATTGCACGATCAATTCGCAAATGATGTGTCATCTCTTTCCAATATGGCGGCTGCTGCGCATGACGTCGCTAGAGAGGAACCAACGCTCACGTCTTAAGAGCCAATGAGAATATTCAATGCGTTTGTTGGAGGAAAACTGTCATGACGATGAAGGATATGGCGTTACAAGCGTTCAGAGAAGAATCCCAGCTTTGTGACAAGCGGGTAGAGAAGATTTCCTGCTTTCTAACGCTACCACGCCATGCGTTGTCGTCGTGGAGATACAATTGATTGAATCGAACCATTTTGGGATGAAACAATGGAAATTTATGATTATATTCGCTGTACAGCTTCACAATAAATGTCAATAAAGAAGGGTATGAAGTTGATTTTTAATTAACTAGAGTTTGTAACCTGAAAGTAAATACTTAGTACTAAAAGTATTACCAAAAACGAAATATGTTTTTTTTTTGCGAAAATTGCATTTTTTTTTCAAGTTTTTAAGATGGTGTCTTTGCTACTTCCGAGCCCAGCCTACTTTTTTCTTACTGCTTACAGTGTGTTTACAAGCGTTTCAACATGACGTTGTCCCACCAAGGTCATTTTTATTCTCTTATCTGTTCCAAGTTTGTTAACTGATTGTTTTTTCGGAGCCTTCAAATGGCTTGCATTGTTCATTAATACAGTAAAAGGATTAACAGGCATAGCACACGTGAATTCAGTAAGTGTTCTAAACGAAACCACTTACCTAATTTTGCAGCTGCCGATAGTGTGTGCAACAGCAATGACAAGCTTTCGTTATTGTCAGTGTTTACAAGACTAGTGGTGATGCCATTATCGTGCAGCATATGAAACCCATCACCAGAGTCGTTATATCCATTAACGATATCCTGAAAAATCTCTCGACAACGTAGATGATTTCATTTACTCGATATAAAGCAAACTTTTTCACAATTCTCATCCCGAGAAAATCCCAAATGGACACAGTATAGCTGTAGAATCTGATGTAAACGGCTTATACATACATGGAGCTCAGGCTGGCATGGTCATTGGATCCAGGAAGAGTTTAATGAAAATGTTGACATGCAAACGGAATTTATTTATATCCTAACTTTAAAAAACCTTCCACGCGCTTCAAACAAAAAAACATAGGCACGCTCCTGGGAACCACTTCATTAACTTTTAGTGGCGTTATTCTTTAATTTTGTTTTCCTGGGTTTCAACGGTAGCCGAAAATTCTGTTACTTTCTCTGTATTGAACAAGGTACATTTTTCGATTTCTTCAGCACCTGCTTGAGTCAGGTTGCACAATCGTCTCCACAATTAGCTGCACAAAATCCTTAGATTTAAGAGCTTCGGTTAGGGTTTGTTAGACTAGCTATTTTAAGGATTAGCTTGTAGTGAGGGTGCAGGCATTGGGTTGACTTTTCCCATTGGTTGGACAGGTAGGCGGGTTCTTGCTGCCTTTTGAAGTGGGAAGATTCTGCTGCACCCCTTACCCACTAATTCTATTTGGGGTTGTGTGTTTGTCAGGGGTTTTATTGGTAACATTGAAGAGCAGTTACATGACACTCCTTGACGATGACCAAGCTGTCGACGCGCCATTAAGCATCATCTCCCCCCCCCTTGACGATCACGCACTGGGCACAAGTGCGTTGTGTGTTGCCGGAAATCCTATCGCGCACACAACATGCATGCGCCACCTGGTGACAGACAGTCGTAGGACAGAGTTCAAGCAACATGACCACACTCACATGCTCTTGCAACCAGCTCGACGGTAAAGTAAATAATTGATGAAATCCTAGACTAATAAAGAGTTGGCGCCCGCATAGTGGAAACGGAACTTCAGGCATCTAACTTTGAAAAATGGAAAACAAAGATGGTCAAAAATGGAAGCCATGCGGCCACACTGACAGCGTGAAGGAGAAAATAGAGGTGGGTTCGTTCCAGTGTATTTTGACGGGACCCAAATTAGCTATTAGGGCAGAAGAAAGAAGAAACGAAGAGCCAAACAATTGAAATTACGATGAAAATTGAATTTGAAATTTTTTGTGTGTTATATTTGCCGAAAACGACGATCTGTGAACAAGGAGCGGTAAGCCATTGTGTATTGCAAGCAGCGTAATGAACGATGTTTTCAGGCCCATAGAAAACGGGGAATCCCCAAATAATTATGGCAAAATGTTTGGTATCATGTGTTATGAACTTTAATGTCGACAGCCGGGCAGGCAAAATGAAATGTTTGACATGCTAAATAACGTAAAAAGTGAATTTCCCGTAGCATTGCAGTATTCAATGTCAGAATTCCCCTTTTCTTGCTCTGGAAAGTCAGTGAAAATTAGATTTGGAAATGTATCTTGGTTTATTGTCGACTGAATGGCATGGTGCCGAGCCAGACTGAGACGAGGGAGCGTCTCCTCTTTCGTTTTAGTTGCGTGCGCGAGAAGGCATTGGAAGGCCAGCAAAAGTGGTGATGAGGGCCTCACACATGCTTCCCACCCAAGAAATCTTCCATTTTCTTCCTAGTTATGGGCCTTGGACAGTTTCGGATTGCAGCCATGTGAGTTCAATGCCTTTTGTTGTGAAACGAATATCAAAGTAGCACCAAAGTAGCATTTTCCCCCCTTTTTAGTGTGAACCCTACTGCATGAAGACGCTTGAAAATCTTTAGAGCCCAACAGTGCTCTTTCCAAGTACGTGTAGCTCTATTATGTCGTCAGTGTACAAAATGCACACTTTATTTATAAAGTTCCCTAGGATCGTTGTCGTCGTCTTCTGGAACGCTTGGCTAGCCGTCTTTAATCCTAAGGGTAAAACCTTAAATTTAATTGCACCTCTGTGGCAAGCGAGGGTTGTGCAATTTCGGATTGCTGGATCGAGTAGGATCTGATGAAATCTTTGTTCGCCGTCCAGGAGTAAGATGTATTTCGCTCCGGCAAGAAAATGAAAGACCTCATTAGTGCTTGGCATCGGGTAGTTGTTTGGACCCACAAGTTCAAGTAGCGGTAGTCCAAGACCGGACGAAAGCCTCCTCCATTCTTCTCTCGTTTCAGGAAAAATAGTGAGCCCCATTGACTGTTTGATGGTGCTATGCGGTCAGTGGCTAACAGTTCATCGACCATTTTGTCGATTTCTTTTTTCAGAGCTGGTGACGTTGAGTAGACTCGCTGACTCATTGGGTTTACTGCTGGGTCGAGTTTGATGTGATACTCGTGCCCTTTCAGTTTTCCTGGTTTCCCTGGAAAAATGTCTCTGTTTTGTTCTAACAGCCAGTCGAGAAATTCAAATTCACTATCGGTGAGTTGATTCAGCTTCTGTTGACCGTCTTCGGTTTGAACAAACCACGCTGAATTTTGCATTGGTGTTCCTGGGTTTGCTGCGTGCGCAAAGAGCGGAAATGAATGGCTCAAGTCGCCATCAAAGTTTCCAATGAAGTTTTGCATAGTTGATCTTAGTTTCACTTTTCTCGCATAGTCATTGCCTAGGACACAGTCGATGGCTAGGTCGTCTATCACTGTGTCATCCATGTGTTACAATTGGTATCTTGATCTTTCCTACTGGTGTTGTATCCACTTGGCCGTTGGCGGACTTGATACTGGACCGGTGTAGGGTTCATTGTGTTTTGATGTGTGGAAAAATTCCATTTAACCAGTCTATTCTTATGTGGTTTGCGGACGAACCAGAATCCAGACCTGCAAAAAAATCCTTGACCAAATGCGATGACGTGCATGGATGGCAAGTTCTCCGGTGGACCTAGCTGAAGAATTTGTTGCTGCGATTGTCGTTGTGGTCTCTTTAGCAGTTAACAGAATCTTGAGATGCGTCCCGTTTCGTCACAATTATAACATTTGACAGTTCTGTGCCAAGGTCTTTTGACTGTTTGGTCCTTGACTGTTGTCTTGTGGCACTGGTCGACCCTGTGGTTCTTCGTTGTCAAAATTCTGAGCTTCGGTGTTTGATGTACCTGAGGATGCGGCTGAGGTAGGAACGAAGGCTTGGGTGGTCTGGTTCAGGCTAACTCTTTTCTTTGTCAGCAAAATTTAATTTGGGAGTAGAAGGAGTAAAGTAAAACGGGTACCCTCTGACGAGGCAAAACTCACAAGGCCTGGCAAAACAAATTTTAATTCTCAGTGCTTACAATATTCTGCACCTTGTTCACAAAACAAAAGGCTAAAAACACCCGGGGCCTGCCCAGCTACAATCAGCTGGTGGCTGACATTGGATTGCAGCCATGTGTGAACCCTACTGCAATATTTTAAGCACTGAAAATTAAAATTTGTTGTTTTGCCAGGCCTTGTGAGTTTTGCCTCGTCAGAGGGTACCTGTTTTACTTTACTCTTTTCTTTGGCGCTGTTGTGTGTTGCTGCTGGCGTTCGCTCACATTAAATTGCGGAGGTGGTGGCACTGAGAATACTGCGCGTTGCGGTGCGGCTTGGGTTTGCATCACGTTAGCCCTGTTGCGACTTGCTGCGAGTTTTTCGGCGATGCATTTAAAACTGGCGTTTGTGGGTTAAAATCCACACGTCTATTATTGCCTTGTTGGCCTTGACTTTTTTCAGGGAACCTGATATAATTTATCAACTCTTCGATCACCTCGTGTAGCTCGTCTATGATTTAACTCTGAGAATAGCGAGTTGCATGCGCAACTCTTTGTGCGTCTGACCTGCTTCTTCTTTGGGCTGTAGCGAAATGACAGCTTGCTAATTTGATGCCTCATGCGAAGGAAAAATACAGCTGGTGCTTCCATTTTTGACCATCGTCGTTTTCTAATTTTTCACAGTTCAATACCTGAAGTTCCGCTTCTGCTGTTCGGGGGTCAACTCTTTGCCAGGGGTGTCATCCGGACAGTGGGGAGAATGAAGTGAAGATGGAATCACATTGTGAATGGAGGTTTATTGGTAACATTGAAGAGCAGTTACATGACACTCCTTGACGATCGAGCTCTGCCTCTGTTCTCGCCTCCTTACTGTGTGCAAGCGTGTTGTGTGGACCCGGAAGTCGAGGCAGGTGGGAGGAGTGCATCACACCCTCACATGTTGATTCTTCTTTTCCCCATTCATGTTTTATGATTAGGTCACACACAGAATTGAGTAAATGAATCACCGTTAAATCCCTATCGGCTGGTTACTGGAATTGCTGGCTACTTAATTTATCATCTACTGCTTCAACTTGTATATGCATTCATGCTCCTTCACTACCGACTTGTTGCATAGTTCACAAACGAGAAGTCACCATACCAGTCAGTCTTCAATCCGATGTGGTCGTAAATTAAATTAGGTTGTACTTTGTTTATTATTTGCCATATCTTGGGTTTTGCTCTAGTGTCTGCTACGAGAGCTTACATAGCTTCCGTAGACCCTCAGCTGAAGTGTGGAGGTGCCTTAGTGCCTTTGAAGACATTCTCGCAAATGGCACAGGCACCCTTCCTGCTCAGAGGGACTCCTCTGGCACGAAGTTGCTACCATTCAGACAGTTGTAGTAACTATACGCTACTCAATTCTCACGCAT
>JAHWFP010258330.1:31675-42681 GCA_023313725.1 Lithobius niger | reverse complement strand
AACAACATTACTCGTAGTTCCAGTGATATATTTTGCACATAGTAATTAGGTTAAAACGGGAACTCATGAAGTGTACACGTCCTAGGAAGGATTTAGATATACGTTCAAGGTCTAGCTCTCCGCAGGGGGCCCCCCCCCCACGACCCACAATGGTGGTGATTTCCCTTTTCTCAGAATCCCGTTTCGCAGAGAATCAACAGATTAAGATTTTTCTGTAATGAAATTGGAATTCCCGTTTCGCCAAATCAATACGATATTCCATAAAAATGTAACATTGGAGAATTTAAAGGGGCATTCCTAATTGGAAGGAATTTGATAAGTTGCGGTTTTTGACGTTACATCTCACCACAGCGAGCACGATTGAGGCACGTACTTTTTATGAAACAATTATTCTGCAAAACGGGACGTGACCAGAATAAGAAATGGAACGTACGGTAATATTACCATGAACACTACCGTGGGCACTCTGGTAGTATAAGATACAGTTACCTTCAATCAGTTGGGGAATAACTCCTTTGCAGAAAGTTGTGGAGCACTCGGACAGCAATTATAGTGTCCGCGGCCTATCTTGAGTTCACCCCAGAACGAATACAGATAATCAATTGTATGTTTTCGATAGCAGAGTACCTTGTTGATATCCAAGATGGTTACAAAAACAATGGCGGCCGTCGATGAAAGCCGCTCCCTCCAGGAAAATGTAGCCGCTCATAAAATACCTGCAGGACTCAAGATACGCTGCACGCACAATAGTAGGCTATCGAAACTGACAAACCGTTAAACCCTCATAAACGGCACGTATACAGTGGGAGGCTGAGTGTAGGGGGAGGAGGGCCTCCCACTTTTTGAGGGTAAAAGAAATCGTTAGCAATGAAAATATGTTTACTCCAATCGTAATTTAGTTATCTTTCATTTGGTGGTACACTGATTTTGTTGGTGTCTTGTTTCTGGAGGAGTAGAGGTATTAACATACAAGCACGCACGCACATCATATGTTTTCAATCATATGTATAGGTAGAGACGCAGTGTTATTTTTTAACATTCATTTTGTTGTTAACTTACGTAAATGTTTTAGAGAAGCCAGCAATAGTTCACGAGTTGTACAAAAACTGGTTTGGTCCAAAGGTTTTCTAAATTCTGAAGAATTTTTTTGAAATTTAGGAAAAATTTTATCCGAATTATAAGGAAAACAATTTTAGAGAAAAAAAATGAAATTTAAGAAAAATATTTAGGAATTTTTCGGGTTTTTTTTTTGGGGGGGGGGGGCCCGCCCCGTACAGGAGAGGTGACGGAAGGACAAATACTGACTCCCGACGAACATTTCAGCGGTTTTGCTGGTTTGAAGACACATGCATCCCTGTTGGCCTTCCTGTAGAACTTAAGTTTTGCGACATTAGTTCATACGTATGTAAAAGTTGCCAAAACAAGTAATTTTTTTTCTTGCGTGCGAGATGATTTTGCGACATTAACTCTAACCTGTGTGAATGTTGCAAACGCTATTCTCAACGGGTCACACGACGCACCGGAAGGATTTATGTGCCTTTAAAGGCCGGTTGCCACCAAATTAGCATTGCAGCATCTAGGCCTATCGAGTTTGCTGTCGCAGGAAGCAAAGGAATGCACAAAGCAAAACTTAAAAAAATTCGGTACCCCCTCGTGCGACTGGAAACCAGCTGTAAAGATTAACGATACTGATGTCACTAGATGGCGCCACGGAAAATATAAAGAAAATCTCTTGGCGCCATCTAGTGACACTAATATCGTTTACCTTTACAGCTTCTTTCCAGGTACGCGAGGGCGTACCAAATTTTTACTCAATAATTAAGGAGTCACGTGGCTTGTTTGTTGCGTTTCAAAGTTTTGCTTTGCGCATTTCTTTGCTTCCTGCGAGAGAGGACTCGGTAGGCTTAGATGCCGCAATGGTGGCAACCGGCCTTTAAAGGAAGCCTATGAATTAATTACAGTAATTAGGTCCCTAACAACCAGCTGCTTTCAACGGTAAAGACGACATCCAAACGCGGCTCTGGTTAACATCACGTAACTAATTAAGAGGGACATGTTTATTTCTATTTCAGATACGGACTGGCGTGGAGGAAATATCACATAATCATCGATCCTCTACTAGAATTTGAGAAGATCGTCCAGTTTCGTGGGCGGGACAGAACAAATTACAGCAGCTACGACGATTCACAAGTGAAAGAGTAGAAAGGTTATTGCAGTAGACTAGATATTATTAGAGCGCTCTATACGGCAGCTGCGTTGGCGTTACCGGGCACCATTGGGGCCTAAGTAATGACGCGCCGACGCGGCCTAACAACGTCACGTACTCGCCCAGCTTCCGCACTTGTTGCCTAGCGACCAAAACAAACGAAGCGCTCCGAGCGAAACCAGTCGATAAAGCAACTTGTGGTTCACTCCCTACGCATGGTGGAATCCACGACAGCGCTTTACAGCAGTAGGCTAAATTGCTGCAAATTGAAGCGGGTTGTCGCCAGGCAATATTTATCGATGGCAAAATACCGATATAATACAACGTTACCTTTGTAGGCTTTCGCACACCCAGCCAAACCATGGCACCAGACGGCAAGAGGGCAATTTTGCTAGGTAATTGTAACGGTAATTCCTAGGACTTTTTGCATGCCACAATCACATATGCATGGGGCATCAGAGGATTCTTTTCCTGAAAATGCTAGGGGTGACCGAGCTCAGGTTCGATCCCTGGACCTCTTGTACACGAGACAATAGTGCAAACCTTTACAAGATACCTTGCCACAACCGATACAGCTCCGTATATGAGTTATACCGTTAAAGTGATGTTCTAAAATAATAATTTTTAGAATATTGTTATATTCAAGTAAATCACCGTGAACAAATATCTAAAAACAAAACCCACAAGGATAAAAGAACCCACCAAGTTTCACCCAATCAAAGTAGTGATATGAGAGTCAAAATGGCTGCCACCAAGTTCATACATTAGTTGCCAAGATAATCCCACCGAGTGATTACCGGTGGCGTTTTTCCAACATACGGAAATAGCATTACAAATTATTTCAATCTTTTTAGTTAATGCCTCCCCAAACGTCAAACCATAAAAGGCACGTATTGGTGTCAAGAGTGTTGGATACCAAATTTCATTCTTATCTATTGCATAATTTATTTTATATGAGCCTATGAGTCTGTAGCCAGTAGTTAGCTGTCATCAACGATCTTCACGCACTTTTATGACAATGATACAGTTTATGCACGTGATTGAAATACAACTATTGCTTGTCAGGGCACAAAGGCAACAACAATTTTCAAGCTGTTTCGCCGCATAGGTATTTATCCTCGCCATCGTGAATACGCTCAGCTCTGGTTTTTGTTAAAGTACCAAAAGCTAGTGGCCATGCAACAACAATGCTTTCTCACAATGAAGTTACAATGAAGTGTGACAATTATTGAACTTGGTGGGAGGACCACTAGCGTGGTCCTTGATTTTGGTTCGGTCTTCTGTTGAAACCTAAGTGTAAAACAAAACAAACTGAAAGTCACCAACAAATTGTAAAAAATAAAATATTACCAACTTTAAAAGTACAATTTTGGTATAAACTTCTATAAACTTAGTTGCAGTGATTCCACCAGTTGATTACGATTGTTTTTCGTAGGCGAGTGTATGGATACAAAACTAATCATGCTTCGTGGAAACGCATCACGTGGGTCCTTCTTGTTTCACTGATTTTAAAGATTTGATTTCTTAGGCAGTCTCACTTCATACTGTTCATATGGGCCAAATTATACACATCATAGTTTACACTTTACAATTTTTATCCAACAATGTCTCAGAGCGGCGTAAAGATAATTCCAACCCATCTTCTACTACTCGTTCTAACTCGTGACGCTTGCGGCCTGTTGTAAAACGAGTAACCGTTTTTACTTTTGCGGAAAATATACGTTAAAATTACACTCTGTAGGTTGGGTAAAAAGTAAGTGTTCTGGAACAAGTGCGCGTGTATCGTGCGGATCATGTACTGAGCGCACATACCTAGAGTTTCGTTCCTCGTATATTTCTGTTCCGGCAGTGGGTTTCCGGCAGTTACGATTGGTGTGGCTGTAGGAAATTTATCGTTACCACGTGAAGCGCCAACCCCACCCCCCACCCCGCCAACAGTTGCGTAGTGCCAGATGTGTCTGAAAATATAAAAAAGCCCAGTAGTTCTAGTGACTGCGATGAATAGTGAAAGCGAGAGCCCACTGGCGCCACCCTAGAAGTCCGCGCCCTAGGATTAAGCCTAGGATGTGCGCAAATCTGCTACTGCAGAACGACGCAAATAAGTGCTTCACGATTTGCGAAACTTGCATCTAAAATTCAAACGAGAAAATATTTCCAGGTAATGGAAGCGATTGGTAACACGCAAAACACCTGCACCAAACACTAGGTGCTGAAAGTCCTCTCTAGACTGTCTAGCAAGTGACAAGAAGCAAATTTTCTTAATTATTCCGCCCCTGCCCCCCATCCTTCCCCCGCTGGCACCACTGCATGTGTAAATATTATGAAGCGCTGATGTGAATGCGAATATCGATTTGCACTCCA
Organism: Lithobius niger; assembly: GCA_023313725.1. Lineage (NCBI taxonomy): Eukaryota > Metazoa > Arthropoda > Chilopoda > Lithobiomorpha > Lithobiidae > Lithobius > Lithobius niger. Next base: position 38,114 of record JAHWFP010258330.1, on the reverse strand, counting down.
CTTATTTAAAAAAAAAGTGATCCGATTTTCTAATATAAAGTGACACTATCACCGATTGAAAAGCGAACGAACCTACCATGGCGCCATCTAGCACTACCATGGCAGTGATTTGCTAACCTGTACAGCTTGCTGCCAGGTACACGAGGACGTATTAACACTGGCGATAGCCAGTGTTAGTAAGGGTCGACCTAGGATCTCTGTGTTAAACTTTCAACTTTGAGAGCTCATAACTCCGTCAAAATTAAAAAAAATGTAAACCAAATTTGGAATCTGTCTACAGTCCAAAATTTGTGAAATTCAGTCCAACCAAACCCGAGATACAGAGAGGGGCCAAATAGACAACTTCTTGTTCTGCTTGTTGTTGTTGTTGTTCTGAGGATACTTTCGTCTGTCCTCTCTACAGGTCAAACTATTTGTCCTGTAAAGCTGGTTCTTAGCTCATTTTACAGGTATTGCTCCGTAGATGTGCCCTTTCTATAAGGCCTTTTCTATTTGGTCAAGTGGTTCAGGTGTTACGGAGCTCTAAACGACCAGATTGATTGTTTTTCATTGTTTTAAACATTGTTATTATGCAACAATGCCATTTAGCAAACGCCAGCTGCAAGACATAGACTGAAGATTAAAGGATTTGTTTCTATTGTTAACACTTGCGACAGCCAGGTTAGTAAGGGCCATAGCAATTTACGGGGCTTAAAGGCGGCGCAACAAAACAAACAACAAATTAATTATAAAGGTGTCACACATACCCCACCCCTCATCCACCACCGCACCTATTTATTACAATTCTCAAAGTAACACGGATTAATAAACAAAAACGTATCGTTAAAAATTAAAAGTAAGGGTCTAAAAGTCAAAACCTGTAAGGAACACGGACAAGCTTTGACTGTAAGGGTCTAGGTGTCAAATTTGGCCAGTAAGACACTGCTAAGGATTAGACCCTTACTACCCGGTGATCATGTTAATGACTTAGTAAGGAAAATTGGAAATTAGCCAACAGCGAAAATCATAAGTAACGTAGTTCAGTAAGCCACCTTTATGCACTTACGTTAAATCGAAGTGGCATGACCCGGATTCGAACCGGCTACCCAGTTCGCCCCCAGATCACTTGCATAGCACGTTAATCTCTCCGTTGCACTTCGATCAAACGTAAGTGCATAAAGGTGGCTTACTGAACTACGCTTACGCTTGTAGCAGGTTGTCTTGCTTGGAATCGCTGCCATGTTACCAAACCGGAAAAATGTCAACCTTAAGCAATGTAGGAAACCCACGCCCCCTATCATTGGATCATCTCATGGGTCTTTATAGGACGATCTCGGACAGCTGTTCCTCAAAAACCGGGTAGTAAGGGTCTAATGCTTAGCAGTGTCTTACTGGCCAAATTTGACACCTAGACCCTTACAGTCAAAGCTTGTCCGTGTTCCTTACAGGTTTTGACTTTTAGACCCTTACTTTTATTTTTAACGATACGTTTTTGTTTATTAATACTGAATCTTCACTCAATAATTAAGAAGGTCGTGGCTTGTTTGTTTCGTTAAAAGAAATGCCGTTGTGCATTCCTTCGCTTGATGCAAGCAAGTGCTAGATAGTATTAGATAGCGCTAGATGTTGCCACATTCTGCCTACTTTCAATTGGTGATAGTGCCACTTTAAAGGTGCTTAGCCACCGAACGACAGGCTAGCACCGTCTGCCATTATTTAGTTCTGTATGTAACACTTGATTTCAACAAGCGAAGGAATGCGCAAAGAAATTTCTTTTTACACAACAAGCCACGTACCTCCTTAATTATTGAGTGCAAAGTTGGTGCGCCCACGTGCACCAGGGAGCAAGCGGTCAAAGTTAACGATATCACTGTCACTAGATGGAGCCCGCCTAACAGTTCAAAATTTACGTTTCAAAACTGTCTAGATATAGAAAAAAGTGCCCGTGATGTCGTTAGGCTTAACTTTACTGCTTGCTCCCTGGTGCACCAACTTTACACTCAATAATTAAAGGAACATGCATGCATGTTGGTTTTCCTGTATGACGCAGCTTTGCGACATCAGTTCAAACGTATGTAAATGTCGCAAACACAACCATTTTCTTGTTTTTTTCTTTCGTTTTGAGACATTAACTCTTTAAGTTCTAGCCTGTGTGAATGTTGCAAACGCTATTCTCAACGGGTCGCACGACATACTGGAAGGATTTATGTGCTTTTAAGGAGGCACATGGCTTGTTTGTTTCATAAAAAGAAATTTATTTGTGTGTTCCTACGCTTGTTGAAAGTAAGACAACTATAGATATCGGTAAATGGCTATAGATGTTGTAGTTTGTCATTTGGTGACAATCGCTCTTTAAATGGCGTTTGCTGATATGGAAAAAGGAAAGGTGTGACCATCTTTGTAAAACAGGGAAGTCAGTGCAGACTGAGTTTTTTTTTTGAAATTGGACAAGTGAGGGTAAAGGGGGGGGGGGGTGGAACGGATTTCAAACGTAAAACACAAGCAGACTCCTCATGGCGAAAGAAATGTTTTCGGGAGGGGGGTGGGGGTTATTTCAAATCATAGTATGCCAAAGTAACAAGAACTAGTAAACAAAAACGAGTTCGTTTGATGTTTACGGTAAGGTTTAAAGTGGCACTATCACCGATTGAAATGCGAACGAAAATACCGTGGCGCCATCTAGCGGCCGTGATATTGTTAACCTTTATAGCTTGCTCGCAGGTGCACGAGGATGAACCAAATTTTCACTGAATAATTAAGGATGTCGTGGCTTGTTTGTTTCATTAAAAGAAATGCCGTTATGCATTCCTTCGCTAGGTGCAAGCAAGTGCTAGTAGATGATATTACATAGCGCTAGATGTTGTCAGTTTTCGTCTGCTATCAATCGGTGATAGCACATTCCTCCCAGTTGGCCTTCCTGTATGGCTCAGTTCTGCTACATTACTTCATACTAGCAGAGTCGCTCGCTCACTCCGCGTCGTCTCGCTCCCCCGCCCCCTCCCTCCCGGCGCGCCCCCCCCCCCCCCGGCCATTTGCCGTTCGGTCGGTAGATGGCATCGTATGTTCGCGCTGCTGCCCGTTACGTTCCGAGCGCAGCTACTATCTCAGCCGGGCTTGGCTGCTACTCTTATAATTTGCCGTTCCGTCGGTAGATGGCGGAGCTGGCATCGTATGTCCTGCTTGCTGCTGCGCTGCAGATGGCTGCTGCCTCTGCCGGCTGCTGCAGATGGCCGCGCTGCGGACCTTGTGTAATTATATATATAGATAGGTGTAAATGTTGCAAAGGCATTCATTTTTCTTATTTTCCCTCACGAGAAACGGTTTTGCTGCATTCACTCTTAACCTATGTGAATGTTACAAAAGCTATTTCGCGCAGGATGCTCGAATTGAGTGAGAAGGTATGTCCTTTTAATTAAATTTTTTAAACGGGACGGAAAGCCAGTGGGCTCGAGATTGGTTAGCCTATTTACGTATGGCTCAGCGTTAAGACATTGGCCTTTGATTTCAAAAGTCCAGGGTTCAATTCCCGCTCAGACAGTCTGACATATAAGTCCAAAAGGCAACGCAAATAGGTTTGCATCCGTATTTATTTAATCTTTTAATTAAACTGAGGTAACGATAGAAAAAGAGCACTAACAAGCTTTTCCCGTAAGGTTTTGATTGGTTTTGATACCAAAACGTTACTGTAGTTTTTAGTCCACGTTACACCATATAGCGACATTACATATGAAACTACTAAATGAGATCATAACGCAGCAGCCAATGAACAAGGCTTATTAATAAGACAAAGGCAAGGGTCTTACATATTTTTTTTGTGTGTTTAAGTGTTTAGCATAGAAATGTTATTTCTTAAAATTTAGTAAAGAAATAGGGTTTGGTTGTATTTATTCACCCAAACTAAAAACTAAGAAACAGCCAAGCTTCCAAAGACGGTCGGCCTTTCAAAGCAGTGATATCATTCAATAAGGGAAAGGCTGCTAAGGTTAACCTTATTAACAAACAAACTTGGTGCATTGCCCTGTCTTTAATTTGTGTGTGCTAGGGTTGGTCATAACATCACCGCATATGACGGATTGCATAAATGACCAAATGTCAGTTCTAAGTCCAACATTTCTCAGCATTATGAGAAAGTAGTCCTAATACATTGCCAAATAGAAATTGTAAGATATTTGCCTAACAATTTATAAAGTGTGATGGAAAAAAAAAACAGCCTGTAAAATTTCAGAAGTTGTCAAATCGGTGACGCATGCGCATTTCGTCCGTCCGTACGAACGTCCATACGTCCGTACGTCCATTAGTGGTTTAGATTCCATAATGTTCGTAAAATTGCAGTACAAAGTACTGCTCATTTGTTTCCGGCACTTTGTAGTATTGTAATCTTCGGTGCATTTGACAGCCTAAATTGAGATGCAAAAACTTGTTTCAGATCTAATGACAGATATATATCTTACTACCGTAATTTTAAGGACATTTTTAAGGGGGCGAGGGATGATCGTGTAACTGGAAAATCGTATGAATGGAAGAACGTATACAGTATAACAATATAACTGAAAATCGTCTTACACGAAATTCGTATAATGGCAAATCGTCTAATATGTAAGGTCATAAACCGCAGCTATATTATTGTCTAGTTTGACGGTTGCCCATTGTACAATTACCCATTCATTATACGATATTCCGTGCAGATGATTTTCTAGATTTGTTATTTAGGCAAATATTAGACATTTAACCCATTGGACGATTTTCCAGTTAGACTTTCGTCCGACGCCCCATTTTTAACAGTGTCTGTAGGTTTGATGTGCACCCAGCCCCGAAGCCATGGCGTCAGATTTTTAACAGTGCATTGTATTCTTAGTTTTTCCAAGTACTGTCCAGTACAATTATTTAGGTTACTGTTGGGGTTTTTATAAACACCTCCCCCCCCCCCCCCCCGCCCAACAAGCCCGACTGTATACTAAGCCACCCATGCAGGAAGTTACTGACAAATATCGGCTAAAGTAATGGATATTTACCATTATACTCCATTTATCTGAACCGATTATTATCGTGCTCGAAATAGCTTTTGCGAAATTTACATAGTAAGTGTAGTAAGGCCGTTTCTGATGAGTGGAAAAATAGGAATATGAATGCCTTTACAACATTTAGACACGTCTGAACTAATGTTGTCAAACTGAACGATACACGAAAGCCATTCGGAAGGAATATGCCTTTAACAAATAAGTCCAGTGTATCAAACACAAAGACACAAACTAGAACCGTTTAAAATATTTATGTAATGTTGCAAAGTAGAGTGGGTGGGGGGGGGGGACAAGTAAAATTGACCGTAATTATAGGAAACTCATTATTTTCTACTACCAAACTCAAATTTCAAATTTATTCCTATTTTTCGAGCACCTATACGAAGCCTGAAGGAAGTAGAAAGATCAGCGACCTCTCTACGTAGACATAAAAATGAACAAAGCGTTAAAAATATGAGAATCTTGTTTAAATTGTGTAAATCTTCTACGGAACAGATCTCAGTCGTTCTTTCATACGATTTAGGGACAAAAATAGGAGCAGGAATTGAATTACAAGCTTAGTGTTTACCACCTAAGTTCCCCTTTACGGTGGAGAGAATTCGGCATTTAATTTGGCAGTGAAAATGACATTGCGTGGTGCGTTTCTAAGTATAGCTCGGACGCACTCGACGCATCTTATAACATTCCTTTTTCCTCGTATGTTACGCCTCATGATCGTCAACACGCTGAAAAGGTCACTGACTGAAGAGAGCTCATCTGAGTGGAGCGCCGAGAAAATCGATACCGTGAAGCGATGCTTTTGGGAGAAGATCTCCGTTTCTTCTTTCGATTCAGCGAAGCACAGCGAAATCTAAAGATTAAAAAAGACAGGAAGCGCACTTACCATGACGAAGGTCAATCTTTTAAAAAGGTGCGATGGAAATAATGGTTGCGCTTGAGCACGAGGGAGCGTTGAAAAATCCTCACTATGCCGACAGTAAAGCGTCTTCAGTGAGTAACTTGTGACGCGCTTGGGCGAGGATGGCTGTATTTATACCAGATTCGGTCGCGCGCCAAGAGGAGGCGGAGCGGCTGGCTCAGCGGGCACTGTGATTGGCTGATGTGCTTGTGACGTCATGACGCGGGGTTGTCGGTACCTTAGTGCGGTCACAGTTTTCTTTTTTTTTTAGGTTCTAGAGTTCTTTTGCTTGTTGGGAGAATTTATGCATTCCGACATTTATTCTAGGAGCAAAGAAAGTGAAATCGGGAGGAATTAGGAAGGGGGTTTGGGTTCGTCTCAGTGGTCTCCAAAAACGGGTGCCCCCCCCCCCCCAAAAAAAAGGGGGGGGGGCCGATGGCCCCGCGTGTTTGGTGGGTGGCGGGGGGCTCTCCCGTTCAACGGGAGAAAAAGTTGTGTATATCATAGCATGATTATTTGATAATCGTGTTATCAAATATACAAT
>JAHWFP010258330.1:0-11758 GCA_023313725.1 Lithobius niger | reverse complement strand
AATTTTTTTCAAAAAACAGACATGTTCTAGGTGCGTGTGTATTGACATGAAATAAATGAAGCAGCCCAAGGAGGAAGTGATAGTTGGTGGAATAGGCGGTGGCTCGGCCGTAGACAGAGACAAGGAGAACTAATCCGTAGCCCTCCTATCCACCACCCCACAAGAATATCACTGCCCTCCCTTCCCTCTTCACCCCAGCTACCAACGAATCTTTCTGCCTCCCCCCCCCCCCCCCCAACTCTTCTCTCTCCATCAAATCCTCCTGGTCCCTACATACCACCACCGACACGTGCTTCAGGAACTTATCCTCCTCGCCCACAGGTCGTTTCCATGTCCTCTCCTTCAGCCCTCCACGCCAGATCACTCGTCTCAGGAGCCCCAGACGTGCCATAAAGATCAAAACACTTCCCCAGTCACCACGATACATTCGTTCCTTCCCTACCTGTTCCTTCTGCCACTACCTCCTCGCAAATGTGCTTAATTATGTTGGTTGAATTTGTGTACGGTAGTTTTGCAAAGTATGTCACGTGGTAGAGCAGTGGTTGTGTGGAGCGCGGAAAAAATGTTAGATTATCAAAAAAAAGTGTGGGATATCAAAATTAACCCACGGTCACGTGTGTGGGTTTTCAGATTAACCGTATGTAACGGCTACACTTTTAGCATTGGGATGTGTTGGCGTGACGTCACCGCCGTGCATTAAACCCTTTTATGCCCCTATCTAACTGTGAATACGACATGGATATCTTCTTGACTCTATTTGCGTCTTTCGGCCCTTCCAGATAGGGCATATTTTTTTTCAAAAAAGGGCACTTACTCCAAAAAGGGGTGGCCCCCCCCCCCCCCCATGCGCGCCATTGGGAACTAAGGCTGGATCAATAACAAGCCGATGAATTGGAATTGAGTTGTTAAAATGGGAAACAAAAAGGAATTGATTTGAAATAGCAAATACGTAATATAGCAATTTTGATTGAAACATGGCAGTGACTTGGTTGGAATTGACTATGATTCATGAATTTGAATTGAAATTGATCTGTAATGGATGGTACTGCTTACCAACGGTATTTAGGTAGAAATGGATTTGCATTGACTTGCTGTTCACCTCATGTCTATAGGTAATTAAGTCAAATCCATTGACATCCATTGCCCATCCCTGCACCCCATCTAAACCAGGGCGCATGCCATAGGCGCGAAAAGTCGGAAGAGGGAAAAACTAGTCACAGAGCGGAAATTTAAAAGAAGAAACACGAGCAAACGTCACAAGTGTGAACGCTACAAGGGAGGACCGTCACAAGAGCGAAACTATTTTTCATTAAAATAATGGGTGACACAAACGCGGAAAGTCAAAAACGCGAAAGCCACACGCACGAAACAATCGTAAACGTCACCCGCAATGCTCTCCTTATAAAGTACAGTTAGCAGAGGAAACGAAAATCACATCATAGCGTGAGGTTTGGCTGTTTGGCTTCATGACCTTGCGTGTCTGGGGGCGTGACAAGCACGGGCCATAATTCACTTGCTTCATGCAACCGCCACCTTATTATTACTGTGACCAAGTCTTGGTTGCCCTGTGCGAGTTTGTTTCCTACTTGGAACAGCAAAGAGCATCGATGACTTTAGTGATGGGCGATGCCAACCGTACCTAAGGAGCTATTCATGCGTCTTTCGTCTTTCTGTGTCAATAAAACTTGGCCATGCGTTTCCGGGATTGTATTCCCAAATCGGTGTATATTATGCTGGAGCGAGTCATTGAGCTAGCTGCAAGGTGCACTGGATAAACATGCATGCAGATAAAAAAAAAAAGAATGGCATCTTTATAGAATTTTCGCAATTTTCTTTGATTTGTTGGCAGTTACTGTAATTTTCAACAAGTAAAATCTTTTTCTTTTCCAATTTACAGCCTTAATAAATGTTTCGCCGCATAAGGGGTTGGACACTGTTTGTTAGGCCAAAGAAAACTGCTCTCACAGCACTGGCTTTATGAAAGGTGCCGTTGTTTTTTAACTCCATTGTAATCCAGTGTCCCTTGTATCCAGCGGCGTCGTGCCATTGGGGACGGGTAGGCACGTGCCCCCCCCCCCCACTCCCTCCCCCACAGCCTCATCCCAATTTCCCAAAAATAGTCCTCTCTGTTTACTGCAATTTTTAAAAAGTGTCAATTTGAGTCTTCCAGCTGTCTCAAACTGATTAAAATTGCTGAAAATGCGTGAGCTTCCATCCTGCTGGGGGAGCTTAAAGCACTCCCCCAGATCCCCTAGCTGGAAAAGGTTGTACCCTCCCCAATTTTGTGGCTGCACGACGCACCTGCTTGTAGAAGCTCTCCCGATGCTTGCTTAGTAGCAAATACGGCATTGTTGCTGTTGCTGCTCTATATAAAACGCTTAGTGATATTCGGACTGCACATGCGCGACGACTGAGACACGTCACTGACTGGCTGTGCGCATGTTTCAATTGTCGATTGCAGCTGTAATTTTTGGAGCGAAACGAGTGAAGCTCCTTATGCAGTGACTCATTGGGGTTTCTTTGTGGTAAATCTAATAATAAAATACATTCAGGTCAGCAAGACAGGACAGGGTGGGGAGACCCACCACTTACGGTCAGCCTCCGTTAAATAAAAACATTAAAATAAAATAAAAAGTAAGTCATAAAAAAAATAAACCCATTATTGGTTATAGTACATAGGCCGCAACAAACGCTGGCGAAGATTAGCCTTGTTCAACATACCTTTAAACTCCTCCACAGACGTGGCAGCGACAACCACCTCGGGAAGGACATTCCAAACTGGCACGTCACGATATGAGAAAACATATTTTGCGGTATCGAGACGACAACACTGACAAACAAGTTTGAGGTTATGCCCTCTAGTCTTAGTAAAAGTACGAAGTTCGAAAAAAGGAAGCTCGACTGGTGAAGAATTTTGTAGGTTAAGATTAAATCCACCTTTAGTCTATGGAGTTGCAGAGAACTCAACTCGAGCCGTGCAAGACGTTCCTTATAGGGCAAAGAATACAGGCCAGGCAATGATTTTGTAATGCGCCTTTGTACGCATTCAATCTTGTCCACATGTTTGAAAAGATGAGGAGACCAGACCTGACTTGCAAACTCCAACGTCGGACGCACACAAACTTTATACGCCCACAGCAATGTTTTCCAGTTCCCAGACGTAAAGCAGGTTCGAACAATAGCTGCACAACGATTCGCAGATGTTATGTGGCAGCGGTGAAGTGAAGATTTGAGGTCAGACTTAAAGAAGATCCCCAAACTCGTTACCGAATCAATCAGATCTTTGATCAGATCCAAAGAATCATCATCAATTCTGTAGTCAATTAACGCGTGCGAATTTTCCACATGCAGGCGCATACATTTGTCTGTAGCTATTGGCAATTGCCATGTTTTCGACCAAACTACCACTTCGTCAATAATTTCCTGCAATGAGACTGCATCCTCAGAGGAGACAATTGGTGATTGGTATGAGTGCAAGCTGAGATCATCCGCAAATTTCGACTTAATTGCCGAGGAATTTGAACGATGTAGGTGATTGTTCAAATCTGTGACATCACACACCAAACTGGGTAAAGAGCAAAAAAGCCGTCATCAGTTGTGTCTCTCTTCATCGGTAACGACACTTGTGGCGTTATTTTATAGAGGAGTGAGGAATGCAAATGTTGTGATGTGACAGAAGGAGGGGTAAATAAAACGCAAAATGTGCTTGACAAGTGTTATTGATATTGTTTGACCACAATATCAAGCGGTAAGAAATCAGATGCGTACGCCTAGGGGTGGGGTGGGGGAGTCACAAGAGGCACGTCCCCCCCCCCCCCCCCTCCTTCCCCAACGGAAAGTCTGGCGCCACCATATCACAGGTCAAACCTTGTTTTTAGTGAATTTTGTATAATACATGTCACAAGTGTTTCAAATTGTTATGTAGGAACAAAATTTACAATTTAAAAATTGGAAAAACAAAAAGAAAAAGAAATACTGCTGAAGATGTTGAAAAGTGCACTCTCCCTCCTCCTCCCCCAAAAAAGTTGCTCCATGAGCCCAAGAAATGCTCTAAAAGTGTGTTAAATTTCAGCGCTCCCCATACTCTGCTGGGAAGCTTAACAGCGCTCCCCCAGACCTCCTACATGGTTATTCAATTTTTATTTTAGTAGCACAGGCCGCCCCTTCATTTACTGCAACCCCATAAACTATTCCTGTGTATGCCACTGTATGAATTTTTTTTGGCGTACACACTAAAGTGCACTAAAATGTTGCGTGCAGAGATTTTCAATTGTCAGGGTTGTATTTAAGTGTTTACTGGCGTGTGGATAAATAAACGCGTACTATAGTCACATAATTGATTTCTGCAAATCACATTTACTCGGCCGAGCGTGAGATGTGAGATGTGAGAGCGTGAGACGTCAGGTGTTTTCGGTTGTGTTGTTGAGGCATCCCGGAGTTAATGTCTCGTAAGAAGACAGGCTACCTCATAGTTATCGGAGGCTACATCGTTGGAATCAAGTGAGGCCAGTTGCCACGCAGTTTACCATGCAGTCTCCCTGGTTCTAAAGCACCGAACAGAGCGAACAGAACGCACCACTGTCAGAGACAGTTTGGCTCCAAACTTGACGTCGGGCGTGCGCAGTGATGTTACATCAGCCGTTCAGTACCTTCCTAAACTACAATACAGCTCAACAAGCTCAGCATAGTATTCGATACGTCATACCTTCACCACGACCTGACCTGGCTATTGGATTTGACCAGGATTGACTAATAGATGTGACCAAGCGAGAGCAATGCCAATTGCGAACCATCTCAGGGAGGTGGTTTGCTGGGGTGGAGGTTTGAGCATGCACGACGTAACAGTTTTGACGAAACAGATTCATCGCTGACGATGTTGACGTCAATCAAGCCGTATCAACACGGATATTAGCAGGGAACGAGCCAAACTGTCACCAACAGTGGTGCGTTTGGTTCGCTCTGTTTGGTCGTTTAGGAAGGTACCGATGGTATCGTCCTGGGTGAGGCACTCAGATGCATGGTCGGGGCCACTAGCCTTATATATCGAGTTCCGTTACTGCCGCTCTCTTATCAACGCTGCTGAAGATCTGGCTAAAACCCGAATACTTCCGAAAATATCAGGTAAGAACTTCATCTTCAACTCGAGTCTTTCATGCACTCGAGCATGCACCGAAGCGCCCGGCACCGAAGCTTCCGTTTGTCACGAAATTTCAACTAAATCAGAACATATTGCGAACGTTGTTGTGTTTCAAATAGACAAACACAATCAAGGAAAATAAAGCAGTGATAATAACGTCATTTTACAGGTTTTGGACTTTGGTTTAACAGTTTTGCACTTTGCTTTAACATTTATGTATTTGTATTTAACGCTTTTAGACTTTGCTTTAATACTTTTGCTGACGTTACAATACGAACAACAGTAAATCGGTGTCTACTGGACTAATCGGACTAATTAGTTGTGAAATCAGACTAATTTCACAACTTATAGATTTAGAATTTTACCACATTGTTTCCCTCCTTGTTGTCTCATTGGAAGGGGTATGATATCCCACTGCGCCGCCTCCATCTGAGCATTCTATTGTGCAGCCCGCCTTTTGGAATATATACTCAGACGACACAACCAGCTCGTCATTTTTTCTACCACCGCAGCGTCCTCTCGGGTTCATTTCTCCTGGGGCGATCACCACGAGTGGTCGTCCCGAGCTCCCCACGGGTCCACGATACCCTCCGCATACCACCGTTCCGCGGAAGGACGCCTCCCTCCGCTCCTCTTCTTGCAATTTATCTTGCTTTCCGTTGCTTCAAGACAAATTTATGAACACTCCATCCGTTCATTCAGTTGGGGATGTCCCTCCTCCACCCTCACCGGGTTCTCCACGTCCTTCCATCATTCCTCCATCTGCCGTTCCTACTCTGGAACCACTACCACGCGACACTACGCCTCCGTTCCTCGAACGACCATTCTGCCTCCCGTATTGGCCTCCTCCTGCGGAGGTATTCCAATATCCTTAAAGCGACAATACACCACACGATGGGCGGACGCTCCTTCTAACCCTCCTTCCGCTCCGCTGGTTCAACTACGTAACGTCATTCTTCTGACCCCACCGAGTCTCCTTTCCGACTCTCCGCATGCCGCGGTACTTTCCGTCTCAACAACTAAGGAAGGGCCTGTATCCCCCCGTTAACCTTACATCTCCCAGGCACCAACCCGACGTTCCGGCCGTGTTCCTATGGCACATTCCTTCAGCTGCTCAAAGAAGGGTTTTTCGAACTATGGTTCCACAATAACATCCTCCGTTCCGGTCGTCCCTTCCGACTCGGCCTCCACAGGTGTCTTCTTTCCATCCGCTGATACTTCCATTCCTCTCAGCACAAATGCTGCATCCTCCCCACGCTCGTCGTTCCGCCTCGTCGAGCTCCGTTCCACCGGTTGCTGAGAACGTGGAAATTATTGAACTTCCAACGAAACAGGATTCCTTGGAGCCCCTTCCGCCTCCGAATCCTCTCCTTTCCGAATCATTCTCCGTGCCCTATGATGCTACGGCCACGTCTCCCAATGAATTCATTACCTCCGCTCCTCATCCGCCTGCTAATCCTCCGCCGTCCATGAAGATTAAAACAGACCTTCCCTGACCATGAAGACTAAAACTGTCCTCCGCCGACCATGAAAGCTAACAGGATCTTCTTTTCCCTGCCTACCACACGATGCGGTTGCTCTTCCAGCTCCTCGTCCGATTCAGCGTTCCTCGTCCGCTTCCCCTCCACCCTCCACTGTTCTCCCGCCTTCCCTCAGCCCGGCCGTTCCTCTTGGCTTCTGCCTAGGGTGGCTCACGTCATCGTTGCATGTGAGCAGCATTCGGAGTAGTTCGGATCAAAGGCATTCCTCGTCCTCGGTCCCCTTCACCACCGTGCATTGCCTCTGCGCAACTTTATTGGGTTGGACCATTTCACTATCTACTAACGGTTTACACTTTTCTTCCTCCAGCATTGGATGCTGTTGTTTCGTTGAGAGGTATGATATCCCTCCGCAACGCCTCCATCTGCGCATCCTACTACACAGCCCTTTTTTCAAATATAAACTCTGACGCTGTGACTAGCCAGCCCTTCTTCTACCATCAACTGTGCAGCTCTCTTCCACGATGATCCCTAAGAAGTCCGCCTGTGCAGTTCAATCTACCATTCCTCAACATGATCTGGAACTCGGCCTTGTACATAAAAATGTGGCTGTGTCCACTGTGGAACGCCTTCTGCCTTCCGCCTCATCCTGCCCCTCGACCACCTGCTTGCGGGAAGGGGGGGGGGGACTTGTTCCCTCTAGGAACAGCAGTACCACGTTCCTCACCATATTAAACTTACTAACATCTTCATCCGTCCCCATCGCACGGATGGCGAAATGTCAGGAACAAGGTCCTCACGACAAGCTGTCCAAAAGCCTTACTTTTCGCAAAAAACCACATCGACCACATCCTCCGCCTCGGTTTGCGTACCGTATCCCAGGCGGGCATCCTCATTGCAGCCAACACTCTGTATGAAGGCCTCTGCACCGATCTTCCGCCTGACGATACCCACCAACTACTGACATTGCCACCCATTACACACTACTGCTGTGCAGCCTCCTTGGCTCCTGACCATTTCACTGCCTACTATCAGCCTCCGCCTCCCTCTGCGTCTAGCGATGCTTACTGGACTTCTATAGTAAGGGCATGATATCCCTCCGCGCCACCACCGTCTGCGCAGCCTCTTTTCAGATCTTCTCTCCTAGGGCGATCACCGCGAGTAGTCATGCTGAGCACTCCCCACATTTCTATGTTCTCATTTCACATACTGCCGTTCAGCAGACGGACGACCTCCTCTGCTTCAACCTTTGCTGCCTTCCGCCTTCCGCTCCTTCGCAAAGGTCTAAGGGACAACCTCATCCATTCCTTCCATTAAGGAAGTACGAGTTCGCCAAGTCCTTCCACCATTCCTCCGGGATGTTTCTGTCTCCCGTTCCTCTTCTGGATTGCTAAACAATACAGTCCTATTCCGGCTAAAATAAAAATGGCTCCGCCATACGAACCCATGTCCCCTCCACTCGACTTAATGACCTAACGAAGAAAACCGTGTCCTGGTAGGTTTAGTCGCCTGCCACCGTTGCAGTAAATACTGCAGGCATTGTCAGCAACCAAATAGGACTGTTTCTTCCTTCCGGACTACACCGGTCTCACGCTAACCACACATTCATCGTTCCGTGTTAAAACTTAAAAACCCACTGAGCGCACTCATCCGCTCGAGCCCTCCGATTCTACCTCAAAGCCTCCACACCAATCCGCAGAGGTCGCTCTTGACTTTTCCTTCGTTCAATAATAAAGTAAGGACAACGTCTACACGTATGATTGCTACCTGACTCAAGAGTGTCATTATACAATATACAAGCTTACAAGACATTTGACATCAACTGTGCCACGGAGGACATCAAGGTAACTACCCACGAACTTCGTGCAATTTCCACTTCCTGGGCTAACTACAGCAACATTCCTATCACTGAAATCTTGGTAGCTGCTTTCCACTGTTTTCACGTCCCTTTACCTCCGAGACATGCCTCACCAAGCGGAGGGACTATATTGCATCAGGCCATTTATTGCCTCTCGACACATGCTATAACCCTTTAAACACACGTTGCCATTCTGTGAAGGGAACCGGTCGCTACCTGAGGGAACTTCTGTCAAACGGCGCCCGCCGCCTTGACGAAGTCTATGCCTTGACGAAGTCTATGGGATTGCTATTAAAAAAGGTAATGGATGGATATTTTCAAGGCAACTAGAAACAACAAAATACCAGTGTTACCTGGTTGATTTTAGTTTCTATTGTCTGTTGAAAATATACATTACCTTGGTCCCGCCCTCCTCCCCTCTAGTCGCCATTTGGGCACGATATAGGTGTCGAAAAGGTGAGCACTGCCGCTTCGCTTCGATTTTTATATGAAGGAGGCTGTGCAGTAGACCTGCGCAGTAGGTAGCGAACCGGAAGGACATCTTCGATTTATTTTCTCTAGAATTGAGAAGGAGAATGCTATTTAAAAAGGTAATTTATATTTTCAACAGGCAATGGAAACCAAAATCAACCAAATAACACCGGCATTTTGTTGTTTTAAAGTCTTAAAACGCATAATGCACTCGTTAATTTACTGTGGTTCGTGAAATTTACATAAAAAATACTTGCTTCATATATTTTATTATTTTTATTTTGTTTGTGCCATTAATACCATTCTAATTGCCAGTGTATAATTTATGAATTCGTTAATTTGCTGTGGTTGCTGACACTTGAATAAAAATTCATTCTTAACGTTTTTAAAAATGTATGTATTGCCGGTCTAAAATAATCATGAATGCATCCGCCATTTTAGTGCTTAGAGCCAATCCGCCATTTTGATGCAAGAGATCGGCTCTCAGCACTACAATGGCGGATATATTGCACTGTGCGTTCTTGTTTCATTGTTGCGATTCTGCATCGTTACATTGTTAAATGAGGACTGAGGCAAAAACCGGGTAATAACTAGGCTTTAAACACGGTTTTACTACCAACGCTACTCAAGCGGTTTTCAAACAACACTGTAAGTCTGTGCAAGCACGCACGACGACCAAATTTCATTATTAATACTTCGGCATTAAAAATAATACCGCACAACCAGCCTGGATAAGGGCATGACACAATCGAATTCATGAGAACTAATCTAGCTGCGTTTTTCTCTTAGCTTTTCCGCTTTGTAGTAACGTCGGTGCAGCTAAGCTGACGCGTTGCATCAGACACAACACCTGAACAATTTGTTGTCGTGAATTCAGTTCTAGTTAATAAGGTACTAATTTAAAATACAATTATCAGCACCCCACTTTGATTTACCACACAAGCAATTCATTTTGAAAAGTTTTAGGATTAAGAAATAATTCCCAACTACGCCACTAATTCATCTGCCAAATTGAAAAAAATTGACAGCTTACCACAAACTTGATGCACAGAAGTAGTTGCAGTACAGCGGAAATTAACTAATCCTAATTTTTTTTATTAACCTAGGCATCACATTGTCGCCATCTGTGATGTATCCTGGCTTGTTGGACACTCGTGAGTTCTTGACCTAGATTAATTACGGAGACTAGGCTAGCAAATTTGTGAACATTTAATAATTGTTACAAAGCTTTATATAACATTGTCACGTGTTAAGCAGTCACGTGGTAAACGTATGGTAGTAACATAAGTATGACAATCTATGGCAAGTATAGTTGGCAGTATATAGTATCGCACACTACTACTCTATGGTGAGTGGGAGAGTATCACTAGGTAAAATGGGAAGGGTTAACGGCTAGGGATTTAGGCTAACTTGCCGTGCCACAAGTAACGACACGACACGTGACTCTTTAGCAGCGATGCACTAGTGCCAATGTTCACCCCTTGCATCAAAAGTTATTCCACCGTCATGAATCATAAATTTCGGTCCAAAGGTTGTTTCAAGAACATATCTTTGAATGTTTTCAAGAACAGAATCTAAGTCTTGGTTCGTTTTCCGCACAATTGGGAACCCCTCGATGCTATTTTTTACTTAGCCCAGAGGATATCATCTACACTTAAATGGATATGCCTCCCAGCGCCATTTTCCTCCACATCAAGTACGGCCCCAAAGGTCTATTTACTTACCGTTAGTCTTTCCCTTCCTAAAAATCCGTTTCTGTTGAATAATTGTTAACTTCATTTACTGCGTCCGGTAGTATATGATGCATTGCGCGCTTACAATAATCACGACGTTTCATCTCTGTGTGAACATGTACTAATTTTCTAATAATTACTACGAGATCAAAAATCTAAAAGACTAATGCGGTAAAAATTAAAACTAATATTCCGGTAGATCGCCGAAGCAAAATTATAAGATAATAGCCTAGAAAATTATAAATTGTGATTTTAAAATACGAGAATCATTCCGGTTTGTGACGACACAATTAATGCGTTCACGCTGGCTTGTCTATTAGGTGCAATGCCAACTGAGATAGTATCTGCGATTTCGCTGCGAGGAACGAAGCTACTGTCTCAGTCGACATTTACTATGATAAATGCGCGGATGCGATCGACGCGTAGCTGTTATAAGGCAGGCGGTATGTTGCTTTAACCTGAAAAGGCATATGGAAAACTTAACTTTTTTTGCGGTGGGGGGTCATCGAAAATTTGGAGGCTACATTTGGAGGAAAGTTTACAGATTGACAAAAATTTGTTTCATCTTGCAATCATTTATTTTCCAGTGCTTAAATGTTTGTTTCGTCTGACGGATACAAAATACTAACGGTTTGAGACCGTGGATGAGATGAGACTTGCCACTGGATTCAAGGACGCCATTAGGTCACAACGCACGATCGACCAACGTGAAACGGGAAGCCAGTAAAATAAAAGCGACAAATCGGGAAGTAGATCCATTATTGATGTCATCGCACTGTTATGGGAGTGGTTGTGCCCTTGTGGCGTTACGGTTAACCCCCCGGAACTAATTGACTGAAAATGACATGACTTAATAGGCAGTTGTAATCGATAACGTGTGTACCTTCTGCCTACCGATGATTGATCGGCCGTAAAATGACACGTTAGCCGAACTGGAGCAAAGCAAACGCAAGCACTAATTTCATGCTTTTACAAACATCCAATTTGCACGTATCTGCACATGCTTACGGGTAAAGTGCCTGCTTACAGTAGCTTCAGTGCACACGTTTGAATTTAGCTGAACAGAGGTTGGGAAGGGGCC
>JAHWFP010258329.1:6617-21038 GCA_023313725.1 Lithobius niger | reverse complement strand
TTCTCAAGGACAAAATTTAAAGATTTGTGTATTTTTAACGATGATTTTACCACGCGAAGTACTCCAATGGTTGAAAAGTTTAGAACTGAAGGTACCGATAAGAAAACCCATGAGGTAAGTTTTTTTTAGGGGTGGGGTGGGGGAGAGACAAAAGGGTAATTAATAATCTAGATTAGTGGCACCACGCCAAATCACTTTCTCCTACCACAATTTCGCATCACAAAACCCGGGGGGGGGGGGGGGGGGGAAGCCTGTATTAACTTCACAAAACACCCATCAGGGATCTCTCTAGAAACTTGGGACATTATGTAGAATAGTTCACCCAGTCCGGATGTTTCTATTCCATAGAGCTCTTCAGCGAAAAACGTGTATGGTGTAAAGGTCAATATGGTGTTAACGTCAATATAAAGTGTTAGGGCTACAGTATACAGTGGATATGGGTAAAAACATCAAACAAATTACAACAATTACTGTGTAACATTATGAATATTCCCCGTCGGAGTCATCAGCTACATTGCAATTAACTTCTGCATTGGTGCCGTTTACTTTCTCGCAATGTTCACACTGTACTCTTAGTAGGGTTGCTTAGTAGGGCGGCAAATCACTTGAATCGTTCATTTTCTGTGAAAAGCATGAAATTTGGTATGGGTGAATAGCTTATAAAGGGTAACTGGAAAAAAAATAGCTATGATAGAAAGTTCAAACCGAGGAGAGGGAGGGGAATAACCCCCCCCCCCCCCCCCAAGAAACGGTTTATTGGCTGTAACTCCTTCACCATCAACAAATCAAAAGTATAATGTGAAACAAAAACGTTCAGCAAACAATTCTGGACAGGAAAGATGATATACATCGTTTACGTAAAGCTGCCATTGAACCCCCAATACCGTATTTCAAGTGTATCACACTTGATTTCCTTGATCGCTCCTTTTTTCAGTTGGTTGTTATAGTGATTTTCGGGTGAAAAGTGCTATTGTGAGCGCCCTAATAATTGAAAATGGTCACACCTAGGATATTCTGAATGGTGGGGATCTATTCTTTCCATCAATCCTAACCAAATTTGTTTAGCTTAAATAGAGACCATCGTACGGTCATTTAAAGGTGAAGTGGTAATGGCATAGTAGCGAAGGTGTATGGTTTTTTTTTAAAATTAAAATGCTCTCGCGAGCTCTCTAATTTACTGAAATGGATATTCTTAGAATATTATGAAAGGCGGGGATCTATTATTTCCATCATTCCTAACCAAACCAGTTTAGCGTAGATAGAGACTATCCTACAAGCGTTAACATGTGAAGTTGATATGAAAGTTGATGCGATTTTGGAATTCAAAGTGCTGTTGCGCGCTCTGTAATAGCACGAAATGCACATGCTTAGCTTATGATATTCTGAAAGGTGGGATCTATTCTTTTCATCAATCATAACCGTTACTGTGTTGCTTCATACAAAGACGAGCATTACAAATTCACTTTGAAATCTATAATAGCCGCTACGCCATTACAACTTCATCTTTAAATGTGTGTCGGTCAATCCTTATCAAAGCTAAACAATTTTGATTGAAATTGATGGAAAGAATAGTTCCCCACCTTTTCAGAGTATTCTAGGAATGTCCATTCCGGTCTATTAGAAGCTCACAAGAGCATTTTAAATTCAAAAATCACCATGCACCTTCGCCGCTACGCCCGCATTACCACTTCACCATTAAATGACCATAGGATGGTATTTTATACCATTCAGAATATTATAAGAATGTCCAGTTCAGTTTATTAGAAAGTTTGCAAGAGTTCGAAAATCACTATACGCCTTAGCCGCTGTGGCATTACAACTTCACATTTAAACGGGCTTAGGACAGCTAAGCTAAACAAATTTGGTTAGGATTAGTGAAAAAATAGTTCTCCACCTTTCGGAATATCCTACATGTCATTTCGACCAATAGGAGAGTTCCCAAGAGCACTTTGAATCCGAAAATCACTATAACAATTAACCATTTGAAAAAAGGAGCGTTTGAGCGAATACTCGGAATTCGATTTTGGAGTTCAACGGTAACTTTTACCTAAAATATGTTTATTTCCTTTCCTGTCTAGAATTGTGTGCTGAACGTGTTTGTTTCACATAATGCTTTTGATTTGTTGACGGTTAAGAAGTTACAGCATATAAACCAGTTTTTTTTTTTGGGGGGGGGGGTGTAATTCGCCCACTCCCCCTTAGGGGTTTAAACCTTCTATCGTAGCATTTTTTCCAGTTACTCTTTATGTGGATCCATACCGTACCAAACTACATGCTTTTCACAGAAAGTGAACAGTTAAAAGTGCTAAGCCGCTCTACTACTGTGGACATTGTAAGGAAGTAAGCTGCCCCAATGGGGAAGAAGTCAACTGCAATGCAGATGATGACTCTGAAGGGGAATATTCATAATGCTGCAGATTAATTGTCGCATATTTCTATGAAAAACAGAGCTATGTTCTATTGTATCTGCTTTCGAGATGTAAATTGATTAAAAGCGATATTTTGGCATCCATTTTGGTTTTATGCTTTCCCCCACTTATATTTTTCTACACTTAGTGTATGTAATTTTGATAGTATTTCTGAGTCACATAGGATTGGTTTCATTTCCGTTGCAATTGTTTTGATGTTTTGCGGTAATTAATACTGAATCTACTATACTACTAAACATAACCAACAAAACGTCTCAGGTGTATTAACCAGGTTGAACGTAAACTGAGGAAGGTGACATGACACACCCCAAAACGGAACATACCTTCCTTCCCGGCAGCTCCGTGACGTAATTATTATAATACAAAGCCTCAACCAACCAGACACCTATTGAAACGACCCAAAGTTTAAACTTCGTAGTGAGATGTAATTTAATGTAACTTCCAATTTTCTACGAGATAGGTTTAAAGTTCTTTCGTTAGGCTAAAGGTTCGACAATTGACCCTGTTCCAATCATAACAGTGCTCGTTAGATTAAAAATTAAACCTATACTACAAACAAAAACGTCAAGTGTGCCATAAAAAAAAAGAATATATTTAATTGAAATTCCACTTGTTTAAATCTACACAGATAAAAATTTACGATTTTTAATTTCAATAATCGAATGTGAAATTGAGAAAATAACATCGGTTTTACTGCAGTTGTGGTTTACGAATAAAAATATCCCTAATACACAACAGCAATTTAACAGATAAAATGTTCTGAATTGTAAATTTGATTATTTAAATTAAAACCGCAATTTTTCCCTGGTCAAAATTAGTTTCTATTGCCTTATCGAAAATATATGCTACCTGTAAATTTCTTGCAATCAGTTCCTGGATGCTCCTTATCTCTCTTGAGGTTTTTTGCTGTCTAGATCCGGCCAGCTGCACAACCCCACTGTGCATGCGACATTCAATCCTATAAAAGCTTTCGGTCCAGGCTATAGCCGCCATCTTTTTTCCACTAAAATGTGTCATGGTGATGACTCAAAAGGGGAGGATGGGTAGTATATATTTGCAATAAGGCAACAGAAACCAATTTTGACCGGGGGAAAATTGCGGTTCCTATTTGCCAGCACGAAAATATCTACCACCTGTAATTTTTTTGCATTTACAGCTGACCTCATCAATCAATGGTGGCAGCACCACGTGATGAGTTACCCCAGGTTGCGAGCTGGCTCCCCCAAAAAGTTAACAAACTAAGCACTTTATTGAAAATAAACAGAAACAGGATTAAGGTTCTCTTTCGTAAAATGTAGTGGCGCTAAAAGGGCCGTTGGGTGAGAAGGGGTCTTGCTTTCGTCTTCTGAAGGTCTTGCTTCTGTCTTCAGGAGGTTTTCGTTTCTGTTTTTGAGTGCTTAAGGGGGGGTTGGACGACATATTTGGTGGTTACTATGGAACCCAGATGGTGTAATCCGTTTTCCTGTCCTGTCATGTCTTTGAGGACTTGTGAAGACAGTTTGGCTTCTCCATGATACGGCATGAAGAGTTTCGAAAATGGAGACTTAGTAGTGGAACGCCCAAGAAGTCGAAAGTGCCCCGAGTTCATTTTTGCTGTAACCTGATGTTATTGTCAGTGCAGCTGATGTTCTGGTCGTCATAGACTTTGTGAATAACCTTCTTGGTTCAGTTTGCGATCATTGCTACCGTGGTGATGGTGGTTCCTTTGGCGAATGGCTGAAAGAGTTGAAGTCAGCTTATGCTTCTACCCCAAGAAAGCTGAAGAGTTGAGACCGGATTAGCTTGATTTCCTCAAATTGATGCCAAAGCCCAGCTTGTTCAGTTCAGAAGGGTCATGGTGTAGTCTATGTTTTTGAGAAATTGATGACTGTTGATGTTGTTCATTAACCATCATCTAGGAACGCAGTTTGCTGTGATTTGGTGATGGTGGAGGTGGCTTAAAATGGGTTTTAGGACCAAAGTAAAAATCCTTGGTGGGGCATTTAAACTGAATGGGATTCATTGGAATTCGTACACGCTGTCTTTGTACATACATGAAGTGAAAAAAGTGGAGATAGGCTGGGTGAAGTGGGACATGTAGGTAGGCATCCTCGAGATCGGTGGAGATGGTCCATTCATTGAGTTTTAGCAAAAGAAGGATGGGTTCCAGTGTTTCCATTTTGAAATGTTGATTGTTCATGAATTGGTTTAAGTAGCTTGAGGTTGAAAATCATTCTTTCGCCTCCAGATTTCTTCGGTCTTAGAAAGAAGGAGCTGTAGAAGGCAGGATCAGAAGGATCCGGGCACAAGCGAATTGCGGATTTGGCTAAGAGTTTGTTTACTTCTTGAGTTAAAGCTGGGAATGGTTTTGTTACAAACTCCCAAGGAGACGAGGCGACACCAGGAGGTGAGGTTTTGAATGGAATGAAGGTTGGAAGCCGAGGGAGATGATCGAGAAAATTGTCCTGTCGGAGGTGATTCGTTCCCAAGCCGGACGAAAATGTTTGAGACGACGAGTAGGTTTAGGAAGGCACCATTGGTGCCAATGTGAATGATTCTTGAGGAAGAGTATTTGCTGTGTCTGTTTGGAGTGGTGCTGCGCTTGGTGTTAACATTTTTGTAGGACTGGTTCCTCCGAAAGGGCCGGTTGTTGCCATGCTGGGAGTTTGAATAAGATAACTTGGGTTGAGAAGGCTAAGAAGTCTGAGAAGTAGCCATAAGATTGTTCTTTAAAATTGTGGGGTTTTTGAATTGTTGGTTAGATGGGGTTTTTGGTGGCTGAGTCTTTGGCTTGCGAAGTATGTCCAAGTGTGGTGCAAACGTCGGGATGAGACCTCTGAATAGGGTGTTGGACTCGTGAAGTGGTTGGTTGTGAAGGATATGCTTGGTTGATACATTAAAGTTCGATGCCTTGCTCAAGGCGATGTCGCATAGGAGTAAACTTGAGTTGAGAGCTTTCATGAGCCAGATGAATGAATGAAATGTGGTGAAGGAGGATTTCTTGAAAAATTCAGAAATGAGGAAATGAAGGTGCTTTGTGCTACGGTGACTTGATTCGATGGCAAGACTTTCACAGAGAGTGTTAATGGCCGTGGCAAGTACATAGGCTTGTGAAGTGGCCCTGAGACCAAGGCGAAGGATTTTGTTATTTTCTCTTAAGATGGCTGTTGGTACTTTAGCCCTTTTGGGGATAAGAGTGCAGTCCCAGAGTCCATCTCAGCTTCAGTGGCTAGAAATTCAAACTGTTAATAGGTTTCAAAATGGTGGGGGTTCGCTGTGCCATCACCGGCAGAATAAAAAACCCAAATTTCATGACCAAGTCTAGGTCTAGGTGTGGGTGGATCTTCGTCAAGTTCCAAAGGTATGCCTTTTCCAAGAAGAGACCCACCGGTGCTAAGGAGTGTGGTAAGAAGGGTCGTTGACTGGCCAACTTTAGCACGTACCCTGTTGTTTTTGTCCCTTAGACCAAAACCGAATCTCGTTACAAGGCCTCTGTTCTTCGGTGGTTGCGAGAGGAATAATAGGGTTTGTAAAGAAAATCATCGGAATGATAGCTTCGACGTTTTTGGACAGGTCGTAACTTGGGATGGCCATTGAGTCATTTTCGACTTGCAGCGAGTCTTTGTAGGGGTCAAAAGGTGTCGTTGTTCAAAGTTGACCTGATAAGTTGAATGGCTAGATTCATCGAGCGCCGATGCAGAGTCCAAATAGTCACCGCGCAAAAGGTCGAGTGTGCAAGCAGATGACAGGCAAACAGGATGGCGATACATTGGTTCCATGTTGATGGATGGAAGGTCAAATCAACGTTTCCGAAGAGGTTTGGGTGGCTTCAAGTTTCCTTTTCCTAAAAAAGTCGTTGTCAGAAGAGGAAATCTATTTCTGGACGTATGACTTGCTATGGGACGACGAGGAAGGTGCCAGGGTATTTCGCTACACGTCAGCATATCAGCTTGGCCGCCTATTCTTGCCATAAAAACTAATCCGAAAAAGGTAGACATGCGAATTAACAGCGTGAGGTTTCTGTTTATCAGAGTAACCGTTTTAACTGCTGGCGTGATCAATAAAATATAAATATTTCACACAAAAAGTAAAGCAAATGCAAACCTATTTACGTTGCCTTTTGGACTTATACGTCAGACTGCCTGAACGGGGAACCGAACCCCCGACCTTTGAAATCGTAGGCCGAGGTCCTACCGCTGAGCCATACTGACACGGCCAAAAGGAAACGTCCATAGGCAGTATTTAACACGCACATATATACATGTAAACATACACTTTATTTAACCCATCTTGAGCCATTGGCTTTTCCATCCTGTATAAAGTAAGTAAAAAAAAGTAAAGCAAAATAAACTTAACACTTTTTTACGTTATGTTAAGTATCGGTTTTACGTGCCATCGCATATTTTTGAGCGGGCAGTTTGCCCACCCTTTCCCCTCCTTTACCCACGAATAGTATACGGCCTTGCCTTCAACCAGAATATTTTTTTCGTCAATGTGGCCCGAGTGGCCTCCTTTACCCTTTGAGGAAGTTCTGTCTAAAGAAGGCTTGGGGTACAGAGTAGTCTAAATACTCGTTAACAAAATCTGCCAGTGTAGGGCTAATGCAAGTATTGCCATCCAGCGAAGTCACAACGAACTTCTATGGTAACTTTATGTATCGTGGGTAAACAATAATCCGGATTTGAACTCGATCAGGTCTAACAATGAATTTGCTCTTTTCTTCCAGGGATTTAGCGAATGGATATGTAGTAGTCGAAATTTTGGCCAGGTATTACCCACACAACTTCCACCCTTCGAAATTTCCCAGAGATGTGGGCTACTTAAACCGGAAATCAAATTGGGAACGAATTGGAATCGTAAGTAAAAAATTGTCACTTTGTCGGGTCGACCATTCAACTCGATGGTTTTTTTTTTTTGTCTGTGTGTATGTTTGAACTTAGCAGTTTGAATACTGTGGTTTGAATACAGGAGATCCATTGCATGGGGCTAGTATGCAATGGTGCATCCACCCCCTCCCCCCCAACTGCTATGTAATTTGTTTTTAAAATTTGATGAGGCAGTGTTGACAGATGGATACAAAGATGTCTGTAGAATGCAATACAATCTGTAGATATATAACAAAGAATATTTCACCGTCCTCATACAATTTAACTTTTTTTGCGATGCAAAATTAAAAATAAAAAGGTCACAACTGATATTTGTAAAATGAAGCCAGCAGATGCTCGTACCTCTCACAGGACGTCCCGCCCCACCAGTTGGGGCATACAGGTTTGAGACAAGGTAAAGTTTGCAGATTTGTCTTTTCTTTGAAGGAAAAAGTTATGGGCCTATTCCGGCTTTGCGTGAGACGTAAAAAAATTAATCCTTTCCGCCTTATTCGAGTACTCAATTGCAACTAAAACAATATAAAAACGAGTTTTCATTATTGGTCCTGGATAAATGTAAATTAAACATGTCAAAATGCCCGAACAACAAAGCCAACAGAAGGACAGCTAATACGTACAACAACAGGGATAGAATGCGGATACAGGTGAACTATGGGTCTTTTTTTTTTAATTTTATAATGCTAGCCCTCTATAAAATGTTGTGTTTTAGCACTGAAAATAAAGTGCCAAAATTTGAATTATATGACAGAATATCGGTCAAAATTTCAGTATTTTATTAATTTTAGTAAAAACGTGCTGGTTACCTATATATGTTGTTGTAAAATTATTTTTTTCCGAAATGTATAATGCTAGCCCAATTAAAATTTAGATTTTGGCATGAACAATAACGTGGTAGTATCAGTAATATGACTCAACATGTTAGGCCTCCCCGAATTGGCCAACATTTCGGGTTTTTATCAACATTTTACGAAAAACATGCTAGCCATTATTGTACAGTATTGGACAATGAAATTTAGACAGTTTAGAATGGGTAGCTACAATCCAACATCGATTAATCATGCCTGGTTATGGGAAATGCTTAAATATTACGAAGTTATGAAATTCAATAAAGGAATAACAATAACCGCAAAATAAATGCAATACTATATCTCCTATTGCAAGTAAAAAAATAAAATTTGTTGAACACAGAATGAAGTCAGTCAATCACATAAACTGAAATCTCTATTTATGGAATCTAGATAAGCCAAGAAAATGTGGTGGTTTGTTCAGTCTCAGAAAAAAAAAAGGATCGTTATGCGTGACAAAACCTATCTTTAAAGTCTTAGATTAACTTTAAAAGCATTCCCCCAATATAGTTATAAGTAATAGATATCCGTGAGGTCTAGCCGATTTAACGGGGATATTCGCTCGTCTGCGAGAAACGGCTAGTCCTATATCGAGGGCGTGGAGGGAAATCGCACGAGGGTTAAATCGGCTAGACCTCACGGATATGTGTTCGAATGCTAAGGTGTGACGTCGAGCTAACATATCTAGTTATTTAAGATTTAAAAAAATTTTATTTGAAAATTTTATTTGTGAATCATAACGTAAATTCCTGAACTCAAACTTCCGGTTTAAACTTCCTATCTACGAAAGTCTCACGTACTGGAGGACGTCCCTATATCCAGTCCCTGTCACCGACTTTTGTGTTTAAGGTAAACCCGTATTTTTTCTACTTTATTAGTTTAAATAAGACATAGCGTATAAAATGCGCTATTCGCTTGAGTCTCGTAAGTTTTTAGGTGTGTTTAGGAAGTGTCAGTAGCCCAGTTTTCGTACCGTCAGAACGAAAGATTGCCAGGTTGGGCCATTCCTCCGTGGGTGGTGGTCTAGCATAGGACGCGAGTTTTTTTTTTCCGTGTTAGGCTAGAAAGAAAAATGTCGCAGGTTGTAAATGTGCCTGTTTATGCTGGTTGCATTTGCGTTGCGTACGGTAATTTTACAACGTCGGGTCATATGTCGCATGGTGGAGCAGGGGTTGTGTAGACCCGTGTAAAAAGTGTTCGATTTTCAAAAAAGTGTGGGTTATCAAAAAAGTGTGGGTTATCAAAATTAATCCACTGTGACGTGTGTGGGTTTTCACACTAACCGTATACAACGACTACACTTTTAGCATTGGGGATGTGTTGGCGTGACGTCACCACCGTGCATTAAATATAAATAAAGCAATATTTTTAAAATTGATTTGGTTTTTAAAGTCGATTTGGCGGTTTTGTTTTAAAGAAATGCATTCAAAAATCGTTGAATTTAGGAATAACAAAGCCGTGGAAAGACAAGCCTGGGGGGGGGGGGGCGGAAACCCGTAAAAAAAACAGCAAAAGGGAAAAACAACGAAGAGAAAGATTGCCGCGGAAGAAAAGTCCAGGGAAAAAGGAATGGACAAACAGACGAAGGACAAAAAAAAAATGCCGTGAAAAAAAAAGACACGGGAGATAACCGTATATAGGAAAATAGCCGAAGTAAAACAACCTGAGGAAAAAAACTGAAGAAAGAAAAAGCAGAAGGAAAAACCGTTTCCTAGTGAAATTTCTTACCTGGGTTTGTTTAATATCTTTGTAATGCGTGCAGGTGCAGTGGCAACCCGGACTACTGCACTGTGGCTGACGTTGGCGCTAATGACCTAGTTGTCGACGCGCCATTAAGCCTCAATTTCCCCTCCCCCCCCCCCCCAGCCCAACCTATGAAAACAAAACACTGAAGAAAAACTGGAAACAATTTAAGTTTCCATCGGTTTTTCCGTGGCCTTTTTTTTCGTGGCTTCTATATCCTTTGACTTTTTTTCAGACGGCCTTTTTTTTCTGTAGCTTCCAATATTAACTTCTTTGCCTTGCGTAAAGTGAACCCCTTTTGATATAATGTTTTTGGTTGGTTTGGGATGGGGACTGCCCAAGCCTTCTTCCCCTCCCACTCCACCCCTCTTCTGTGATTCCGCCGCTGGTTCAGTCAATAGTTAAAGGTAAAAGGAAAACTAAGCCCAACGTGTCCGGAATTGTCATTTGCAGCTTGTATTTTGTTGGTGAATATCAGTTAACGAAGTAATGTCATTAAAGCGAAAACCATCACTATTTTCTCACACCCACGAAGGACTAAAGTGCATTACAGCAATGTTTAAACCGCACCAAGCCATGTCTTATCCAAACTAAAACATTAAAGCTCAGTCTGCAAGTCGTCGCTTCCTTAAGCCGTCTTTACTCGCGTGCTAGAAATGGACTCATTGTCCAAGAGTGTCTAACAGCTAAAACGGACTTATTCATCGTAATCATTCGTAATTATTCGTCGTAACAGTGTATCATTCACCCAACCTGCGTCATGAAATACGCATATTCGTCTTTTCTGAAAGCAATATCTTAAAACAATCGAACTTTGCAGCCAATGACGCCCTGAAGGAAGTAATCCATAAAGGAGCATAGCAGAGAAGTCAACATTTTTCTGTCTAAATTTCATTGTCCATACTGCATGTACATTTGTTTTAAGATAGAAACCAACCCAAATCGGTTGGCTTTAATTAACTCCTATAATACTGGTAGACCTTTGTTTTTAAATTTGCACAGATCTCACCGAATGTTTGAAAAGAACACAATTAATTATATTAACTTGGATAATACCATGTTAGTTAGTCGACTTAAAAGTCTATTTCGACTCGAATTGTGTCCAAATTCTGTCCAAAATCCTAACTTTGATTAAGCCATCCCAAGCTGAGGCACCACAGCCCTGGCCGAAGCTTCTGTCACTAATGTCACAGTTCTTTCAACCGAGGCAGATTAATGAAGGGAAAGTTGCGCCGTGATTCTTCCATCTTTTATCAGTCTCCGTAGTTCATCATTTGCCAAACTGACAGTAATTGGAGATCCAGCGAAAGTGCATTCCTGCTAGTTTATCATGTCGATGTAATCTTTACACTGGAAATTCTGTGGGGGGGGGGGGGGATTGAAAACCTTCTGATGTTGCTTTTCTTTGCAACAATAAAAATACGGTGAACAGCGAACTGTTGAACGTTGTCCCGATCATCACACAGCATCGGACAAAGAATATTTTCAGGGTTGGCGGAATAAACATTCTCTGGGATTACTTTTTGGAAAATTTTGTACCTGTCCTCGTCCTCGTCGTCCAAGTATTTCCCGAAACTGAGACTAATCTGTAAGTTTTTTGGGCCGTCTTTACAGTTCAGATTACGTTTGATCTCTATAAAACCAGCGACCAGTACATTGGATTGTTTGTCAACTTCACTCAAATGAACTGTCTTTACATCACCTCGTGGAGAACTTGGATGGGAAAACTTCAGGGCCCTTTGGAGTTTCTGGTCCAATTGGAAAAAATCTACAATCTTGTCATCATCTACCAATAGTTTAATTCAAAGCAGTTAAATCCAACATTCTTCCGGTAGATACAAAAGATCTGACAATGGATCAGTGCTATTTAGGATATATTTAGGAATGTTCCCACAGTCTGAGTAACCGGAATCCTGGAAAATTGTTAGCAAATGTTATCCACCGTGAATAAGCCAATTTCGCAGGTCTGGAAACATTCCCCTCGTGACACAGTCCGATAAATATCGCTCAACTAGCACTGATCCATTTTTTGTCGATCTGGAGGAGGGGGGAAGTGCTTATTGCTACTTTTTGCCGTTTTCGTTAATCTGGAGGAGGGTGGGAAAGTACCTTTTGCGACCTTTTCCCGTTTTTGTCAATCTGGAGGAGGGTGGGAAAGTGCTTTTCGCTACCTCCTGCGATTACATACAAAGACACTCAAAAAAAATCGCTTACCGCGCGCAGGGTTTCGTTAATCTGGATGACGCGGGGGGGGGGGGAAGCGCTCGCTTCCCGCGCGGGTTTTCATTGATCTGGAGGAGAAGGGTGGGGAAGGAAGGAGGGTCCCGCTTCCCGCGCGGGTTTTCGTCGATCTGGAGAAGGGTGGGGGTGGGCGCTTCCATCAAGCGGGTTTTGGAGGAGGAGGGGCGCGGAAATTCGTAGATCTGGAGGAGGGGGTGCCCGCTTCCCGCACGCTGAAATTCATCCATCTGGATGGGAGTGTCCGCTTCCCGCGCGTCGGAATTCGTCGATCTGGAGGAGGGTGGGAAAGTAATTTTTTGCATCCTGGCAGTGCGGACATAGCCGAGGTGGGTCACCGGGTCGAGGTAACACATGGGTAATTAATCCATGCTCAGACCTTTTGTATCTACCGGAAGAATGTCGGATTTACCTGCTTTGAATTTAACAATTGGTAGTTGATGATAAGATTGTAGATTATTTCAAATTAGTACAGAAAATCCAGAAGGCCCTGAAGTTTTCCCATCCAAGTTCTCCATGAGGTGATGTAATGGCAATTCATCTCAATGAAGTTGACAAACAATCCAATGTACCGTCACTGGTTCTACATCAAATGTAATCTCGAAAGTGGTAGGGCCAGTCTTTTTTTTTCTTCCGGATTTTGTAATGGTATATGTTCAGTAATCGTGGAATAAATTCATAATTCTGCCTTTGTTGTGTAGCGCTGCCCCTGCCTTCTAAATCCGTTAGCTACGCACCTAGTATGCACTATCCCGTTCCCTCACACGTTTGTCGAATTGATACTACAAAAACTGTTAGACTAAATAATCGATTATACAATAATTACCTGATTAGCAGGAGCCACATAACTACCGATTGCCAATATGCGTAGAATACTGGGACAGCCTTGACGGCGAACTGTCAAGTAGCCGCCATATTTTTCAGTAGTAAGCTTTGCCAAAGCCGAACAACAGGTAGAACTCCGTTTTCCGTGGATGTTGTCAAAACCTGAAATAAGCTGGGCCAGTTCCGGTTCAACTTTTTTTTCATACAGAAACACATTGGCAAAAATTTTTAGTCAAGGACCTAGATCCATTCATATCCAAACGAATTAATCATAAACTGTTGCCTACCAAAGCCTACAATTTGCTGGCATGTGTTCTCATTGAAACTCAAGGAAGATCGACTGCTATTCAGGCACTTCCGGTCTGGCGCTAATAATTGATACGCATGACCCGTTCAAATAAACGACTCGAGTGGGACTTGACGTCATTAGAAAATCGCCACGACTCAACCCCCGTCCGTATCTCAAAAACTGCTTTATGCATAAAATCCATAAGCAGTTAAAAAGGATATAGTTGAATTAACATCATTTTCACCGGCTAGGACAAAAGTTAATGGTACCCTTTCTTGTCTAGCGCCCCCCTCCCCCCTCCCCACCGCCTCCCCGGGGCCTGGCTGTAACGAGAACTGCTATACTTTTTATTTACTGTTTTGGCTTTTTTTTTCACGGAACTTTTCAAGGAGCGCAAATAACGGGAGAGGGCATATAAATTCCTGGAAAATCCATTTATTCGCTATTTTCTTAAACGTTGGTGACACAGGGATCACGCTTGGATTGCCGCCGACACTTCTTTTCGGTACGCGTGGTGAATGTACGGAATTCACTTAGCGCGTCTAATGTAAACAAACCCACAGTGCAGGGTTTTTGTCGTCAGCTTATTCTTGAGTCATTTATAAAGCGCTCGTTCTCATGACTACCTGGTATTTGTTCTCTCCCCTTTGTCTTGTTGCCCATAATCTCCACTTTCATTTAAATTAGGCTCGGTGTCAGAGGTTCGCAGCCTTCCGTTGTCCTACCGCAGTTTCTGTGGTGAACTTGCATATTATAGTATTATTATTATTTTTTTATTTAGCCGTACATAACGAAAAGCAAGAAAAATAATTGTACAGTACAATTGAAGCGGTCATAGGTTTTCTAGCAGGGGACGTAAGGAAGACCATAAAATTTGCCCCCACCCAGAGAAAATATTTTGTTTACGCCACTCATGTGAACCTTTATTATGAACTTGATCCAATTTCAAATAAGGACGGGGGGGGGGGGGGTGGTCGGCGGACAGGAAGAACTGGAAAAGAAATTAACGGTCTTGTAAGGTTGGGGGACAACAGAAGAGAAGACTTTTTTCGAAGTGGGCGGTGAATGGAAAAATGACGAACGACCGGGAGGTTGGAAATGTAAAATGGAAATAAACGTCTTTAATTATTTTCTATTAAGCCAAATAGATAAATGCTAAGCCCTGGAATATGTACGTTTTAAATCCT